>JAVTVY010011063.1:0-54258 GCA_036873755.1 Hanleya hanleyi | reverse complement strand
ACCCAGCCATCGATCTCTCAGCTTCGGGTTCTCCCCTCTTCGTTTGACCGAGGTGTGCAAATAAACCAAGTCGCCGGGAGAATAGGTGTTTTGGTTAGCCCGGGTATTATATATCTTCTTTTGTCTTCTCAGGTTCCTACCGGTGGTCTCCCTGGCCTTCTGATGCAGTTCGACCAGCTCATCCCGTAGATTTTCCACCCAGGCAACAGGTTCACTCTTTTCCGTTGGCGATGCTCCGATCGTCAAATGAGAAGGTAAGGTTACCTCCCTTCCAAACATCATCATGTTTGGTGACAGTCCTGTTGTTTCATGGGCCGTGGACCGGTAAGCCAGAAGTACCAGAGGGATGTGCAGGTCCCAATCCCCGGGGTGTCGATCAACACTAGCGTGTAACATCTGTGCCATTGTGCGATTAAATCTTTCAATCATCCCGTTGGACTGGGGGTGGTAAGCGGTTGTCCTCGTTTTGCGCATACCCAGAATCCTGCACATCCCGCTAAATAGACGGCTTTCAAATTGGCGACCCTGGTCCGAGTGGATGAAGGTAGGAACGCCGAACCTGGACACATAATGGTCCACCAATGCTTGTGCCACGGTCGAGGCCTCTTGGTTGGGTAAAGCCACTGCTTCGACCCAGCGAGTAAAGTAGTCTCCTATCACCAGAATATATGCATTCCCGCTGTCCGTCGCTGGTATCGGTCCAAGTAGGTCCACGGCTATCCGTTCCCCGGGACATCCCGTCGTCTGTCCTCGGTGTGGCCCTCTGGGTTTCTTGCCCGTGCCCTTGCGTCGGCTGCACACCTCACAACTTCTGCACCAGTGTCTCACATCTGTTTGAAGATGCGGCCAGGTATAGGCCTGCCGGATCTTCGATATCGTCTTCATCACGCCAAGATGTCCCCCAGTGGGTTTGTCGTGACACTCAGTCATGACTCTTCGTCTCAGGATTCGAGGAACAACCCACAATCGACGAATAGTCTTCCCTCGAGTGTTAACCCATCTTCTCACAAGTACCCCATCCTGGACTTCCAACAGTTTGTACATACCCCAAAGGCATTTGGTGACGGTGCTGTGTGCGCTGATATTTCCCCACGCTGGACGTGCTCCTTGAGCAATCCATCCAAAGACTGGTCCGAGGTCGGGATCATCTGCCTGAGCCCTAGCAAAGTCTTCCCGTGACGCCCTCAATCCACTTGATCTCTTGATCTCCACTTCTGCTTGTGATCAAGGTTCCAATTCTTTAAGTTGATATGTAACCATGTTAAAGGAATGTGTGATTCGGATGGATGGGAAGTGGAAATCAAGGCAACTGATTGGCCACATAGTAAGGTGCAAACTTTGGTATGATAAAACAAATTCCCTTAACATCCATTCAATGACTTTAATTCAATCACCGTCTTTTCAGATAAAACCCATTCAGTTTTTCTAAGTGGGAAATAACAAAGAAATCAACTTTTTCTTGTAATAAATTTGATAAAACCCAAATTTTGTGGTGAGAATTTTAAGGGATTGTATACTTAAATTTTGACATATGTAATCATCTCTGCTAAGTTTTATTTTTCCGAAAGAGAACAGTGAGGAGGGGGGGGGATGTATTCTTCACTGACATGAGAAATCTATTTCCTAAATCCAACAGAATATTCTCACACCTGTTACTAGTAATTCCTACTGATCCATTGAAATCTCAACCATGTTAAATTTCAGGAAGTTAGGGATAATCATTTTGAAATATGGAGTCACAAAGACCTTAGCTAAAGGCATGGTCTTACCTCTACAGGTGACCAACTGGTGGTAAATATACCAAGAGAAGTATGCCTAGAAATGGACTGTGTACAAATATGTGTTTTCTCCATCATAACTTCTTCGTTTATAGCCATTTCATCATCTGCCACTGGGACAGGGATCTGGGGGTGTTTTCGTTTTCCCCCTACGGGAGCATGTTTTGTTTTTTTGGCTCGTTGATAGAGTAATACACTTCATCTTCAGCCCCAACTGAATGAACCCATTATTTGACATTGTGTTGAAGAAATTGTGCTTCTGAAAGACAAATATGAACAGCGGGGGTTAAAGTTAAATTCAAATAATACATATTAAAGCTGTAACCAGCATGCATTGTGTACATACATACATTTAGGAAATAATTCTATATAGGATCGTTTTGCAGATTTCAAATTGCAACATTTTTACAGATATTATTGAATTTGAACTACTTCCACAACCTCCGAACAGGGGTTATCTCCCATTATGACAACTAAAGCTGGGGAAAATATCAGGGTATATAGGTAGGACTTTTCTTTCTAACATTTTACTGTATCATATACCCACATGTCCCACGCCTCGCCATTTGAGAACAAGGGAGTAGTAATAAACTGCTCTCCTGAATAAATTTGGGAGAGGGAAATGTAACTTTAGGATAGCAGATATAAACTAAGGCAGTATCAATTTAGGAACTGATGGGAGAGATTTTTAGCTCTCCCAAAGACCAGAATTATCTTATCTCGCTCGACCCCATACCCCCTGCATGGTTGTGCTTAAATTAGAATTGAATTGTGAAGTATTCTGATTTTTGTCACATGTTGGGAGGACCTGAAAGAGATATTCATATTTTCGGACCTACCTGCTGAGCAAGTCAAGCGAAACCCCCACCCTAACCTCGGGGTTTACTCGGGACTTAAAACGCTATAATGCCCTACCCTTTTGGGCAAAATATTGACGTGAATCGCCACCTAATCCTCAACCAAACATAATTAATGCCCCATCCTTTATAGGTAAAAGATATATTAAGGGAATCCCAACATAAAGCTTACCCAAACTTCCACATAGCAAAATACCGACCAATTATATTTCCTCCACTGATTGTTATCAGAATTGGCTCGACCCTTGCCCGAGTTTGGGAGAGGGGAGGGGAGATTTCGTTTGACTCCTGCATTTTAGGAGGGAAGGTTGGGCCTTATGATGGGTCTACAAATTATAAATGTTAACAAACGTCACTAATATTGTCGCCACGTTTTCCCCGTGAAAAATTAGTAAATATCCATGTGTAAATATTACTATTACCAGGTGCCGGTTAAGGAATTGAGTATAAGCACACCATCGCCGAATACGTTTACTTACTCCCAAACAGCATTCACTCTAAAAAATTCTTTTAACAACCACAAAACTTTTCTAGAGAAAAGTGGTATTTGCTCTTCCAACCTCTCATGGCGATATGCCTAAAGTGTATTGGATACCCAAAATGTATACATCACCATACAAATCTAGATTCATGCCTGATTCAAGGAGATGCACTACGAAGCTTCTTTCAACCCTGTTGACGAGGGCTCTTCGGGAGGTACATGTAAAAGCATTTTGTGAATGGAATTACGCCATTATTACTAAGAACTCTGGCATTGAATGCATGTGAATATTGAAAAACTCAAAATACGTTACGAAAGAACTTGATGCTCAAGATCACATACCGTACAAACGTCTCGATCGACTCTCTATACCACAATCCCTCATCAGGACCTTATTGTCCGTCTTAGTTCATTAATAGTATCGTTGTCCATATCATTCGACAAATATATGTAGGTTTATTGTTTTGGTAGGAAATTCACGCCGTACGACGTCGGGCAGTACAGGTTAGTTTTTCTGGGTATTCTTGCATTTACCATGTGTACTCCATCAGTCGTCCTCAATGCTGATACATTAATGTCAGATGAGTTATTTCTTTGAGCTGATATGTCATCACAGCTCCCGAGCTAGCGTATCTGATTTCGCTCAATCCGGTGCTAGGGCCGTGTGGATATTTCATAGTCTCTACATGAACATATGCAATAAAAGCGCGGCTGAGATACTAAGTCCACCGTATTCTCGGGTCTGAATGTCAGGTGCCGAGGGAAGCTTGCCTGTAGAGTCATATGGTTGATCTTTAGTCGCCAGACGTCGTCAATTTTTCCCACCTCTTGCATATCGCTCCAATTCAAGAAAACTGATCGCCGATATGTTAATTTTAGAAGCCATAAAGGATTCTTTAGCTCTACTACATACAAGGGATATCATTCTTGGGATGTTTCTTTGTTTATATAGTTGCTAGAGTTTCTCAATAATCAATATATCAACAGCATATAGGTATTCCAATGGGTACTAATTGTGCACCCCTTTTGGCTGACCTACATGTATATATGTCCTCTTATGAATACGACTATATGCAGACGAAAAATAGATTGTTTCAAAGCCCGTTCCTTCTCATTCACCAAATGCTATATAAATGATCTTCTTGCTGTGGCTAATCGCTATACAAATGACGCAGCGAAGGACTTTACGACAAAGAGATGATTACAATTTCGACAACGTAAACTAACCCAATCTGCAGAGTAATATACCAGAAGGACCTGCACATGGCGTATACATATCTCGCCTAGTAGCATTTGCTAGGTCATGTGTTAAATGTGAAGATTTAACGTTACTGCAGAAACTTGTAAAACAGGGCTATATCATCACTCGAAGTTTCTCAAATTTGGTGATACATGTCGCATGCTAATAGCAAAATACGCACGTAGCGTGCAAGATCTATGGTGGTACGATACGTAACGTGTGTCTAATTCCTCTTAACCCGGGGCTAGGGGACGTTTGAATCCATATATTTCAAGATCCTCATAGTGTTCATATGAACAGACACAATCAAAGCGTGACTGAGATACAGCATCGTATATCATATTGTTTAAGAATACTGATCTGGAATACGGATTTGATACTTTTGGAACATCATGATGCCGTGCTGGCATCATTGAAAACTGTTGACCGCTTCTGTCTTGCAGGAAATTAGCCTCGTTTTAAGTATTCTATGATTTATCGTTTTACTTTGGAGCTAATGTTATTATGATAATTAGGTCTTGGATTATGGACGTGGAAATCCTGTACTGGACGACGGCTGAATATTGAACGACGGATTAGCCGCTTGTATTGCACCGTAGTAATCGAATTTGACAGGCACATATAAAAAATAGCCTTCAACATACTGAACTACCTAAACCCTCCGCCAAAGCCAATTCAACAGCTCGCCAGAATCGGACACCTGTTTTCCAGAAGACTTCCAACAACGACAAGCCGATGTTGGGGTATCAATGATTATGAATTTTATGTCGTAGATCTTATGCAGAGTAGTAGGCCTACTTTGGGGGCATGGCAGTTCTTCGGTTCAGATAGCATTTTGTGAATGGCAGAAAATGGCAGACCGTGACGGTGTTAGTTCGTCACACATATTTACATGTAAATGTAATATATATTCACCTCTAAGTTGATTCAAACATCTGAAAACCGTCTTCAAATTCAACAAGTTGTTGTCGTTTATTGCGAGCGTTGATAGTGCTCCGTTCTCTTCGTTTGCAAGGAAAATGGCGTAGAGAAACGAATTCATTAGAGATTATTTAGTTGAAAACAACCCAATATTATACCACAGAAAGCGAAATAAAAAATGATTTGGATAAAAGAGAAGGGAGGAGGAGATTTGGCGTAATTTCACACTAAATGTTTTTTCGCTCATATGGTGGCAGTTAGTTTGGTTGGTGAAGGAAACCGGAGTATCCGGGGAGAACCAGCGCCCGTCGGCAATTAGCTGACAAACTTCCACACATGGACCATCTGGGCTCGAACCCTTCCCGGTTCAGCGGTGTGGGGCTAAATGTCACCAGTGAAGCGCCTTACACCACCCGGCCACCGAGGGACCCTGAATAAAAGAGTACCAGTTATAAGGATTGTACGTAGGACCCAAACGAAAATCATCGTATTGTTGTCATCATTGAAACCGGGTATCTCTTACACAGATCTATCTTTTCTTTATATGGTATTTTCGTTATTTTGGGATAACACTATCTTAGAATAGCACAAATTCTAGTGCTGAAAATTTGGTGGTAGTCCTGAAAGCGAACATACAGTACCCCTCTGATGATCGTAATGACACAGCTCCCAAAGCTGAATAGATATATATTTTTTTACCATTTAGAAAGTGATCGTATAACAGTATTTTCGTTATTTTGGGATAACACTATCTTAGAATAGCACAATGTCTAGTGCTGAAAATTTGGTCGAGTCCCGTGCGTGATTCGAACCAGCGACCCCAGAGTCAGGCACCTAATCGCCAGCACTGTGTGTCGGCGATCTAAACCACTCGGCCAACGGGCCTCCCACAAAAATAGGAGGTAGCAGACCGGTAGTCCTGAAAGCGAACATACAGTACCCCTCTGATGATCGTAATGACACAAAAAAAAATATATTTCTTTATATGGTTGAATTTATTATCCGCATATATGTGCATGGATATTATACAGACATTTAACACGCAACAATAGGAACAACACCAAAAAGAAAATAAATACGTGAATATACAGTTATATTTTATATGTTATGGTATATATCATAAATATGTTCTTCCTTTTCCGTATATTAATATTTTATCTATCTTTATTTTTAATTTTATTTTTATTCTTGCTTGGAGCTGGTGCTAATTTTCGTATGAAAAATGTGTTCGATTATAGACGAGGAAATCCTTTTGTGGGACACGGCTGAACACTGTGTGTCGGACTTTACGCCTATCTTTATAATATGATTGCTGGACTAGATGATTCTATTCCGTCGTTGAGTAAAGTAAACAATAATAACTGCAATATTGATCAATGTGAGAATGAACGGGGGCTTGCACTGTACCACCTATTCAATCATATTATGTTATTGCCACTTCCTTCATGTCGACAAAATTAGCACTTCCAGTTTATCCTCTGGTCATATTATGCAGGCCTCCCATTGTATAAAACGGAGTGCACGGAGCTCCGTGTCACACGGGGATCATCCAATTCCAGTTTCGCTATTGAAATGACATACATGGCACGATCCAGGAGTCGTACACCATATTTGCTTATAAATGATACATTTTCGCGGAATCGCTATGTCTGCTTTTCACGATTAAATCATACTAATTCACATGTAAAGTCAACAAGCCCCGAGTCCACTGGCAGTAAGAGGTTCTTCGTCATTAAAGAATTAAATCGAAGAGAGCCGTGAACAACAGACAAACATGGGATGACAGTCGGAAAACAGTACTGCGTATTTGACAAGAAATCATACATTGACGAAGGGGCCATGCGAGACCATCTGATATCAACCTGTGCGGTAAAATACGGTTCGTATATTTTCTCTACATTTGTAATATAGGCCATATTGAACACGTGCAAAGTAATTCCGTATTTATAGCCTATTAACATTCCTACCAACATTCTGATCCACTCTAAATTGTGATTCACGGGAACATCGTGCTAAGGTGAATCAAATAGCAACGTCCCAGGATCGGAATACTGCAGCTCCATATGACGTACAACTAAGGTTAATCAGTGTTAACTGGCAAAGTTGAATGTTTCATCCTCCATGTCTGTTTACTGGTGATGTCCCACAATTGCGAACTCCTGGACAGTAGCTTCTTCAAACTTTATAGCCTTGACAGTCTTTAAAATCACCACAGGCTAAAATACCTCTAAAATTTTATCGTTCTTTGCAATGTTTAAGTACTGTATAACTTGGGCGCGACGTCACGTGGGACTACGACTTTTGCGCTTATAAAAACAATAACCCCGGGTTAAACAGGGTAAACAGTTTCCGATATTGAAATATATTATCATAAAGGTCGTTATAAGCATCTATTAGCGTAAGCGAATAGGCCAAAATGGGCTGAAGTGCGTGCTGGAGGGGGGGGGGGGAGGAATATATGCGTATTACTGGCGGTTTGATGGTGGAGAGTAAAACTGACCAAAAACTAAGCATTTCACATTCAACAGTTGGAGAACGCAAAATGCTCTAGAGGTTAAAGATTATATTTGTGATGTACCTCCTAAAACTCACCCGTATTTATTTTATACAAAAAGGCAAGCTCATAAATGCCTTATAGATGAACCTCTAAAAGTACTTCCCATACTCACCTTGATTCCCCAGCCCCGCCCTATCCTGGACATCGGGTTGGAAAGGCTAAATTTTTCTGTTATATCGATGCTATATAAATAAAGGCGTGGTGCCCCTTTTGGCTTAACCCTAGCTGGCCTTGTGGGGGGGGGGGGACACTTTCCCCACTGTCTCCTGAATGACAATAGCTTGAGAGCTGGTACAGCGTAACTTTATAATTTGTCTTATTGGGGATATTTTGAGCCTATTTGCAAAGGCCCTAAGCAGAGGATCATGGGTAAATTGAAAATGGCGATCATGTGGGGTACCAGAAAAGTGATGTTTTTGTCATGTTTCTTTAAAGTTCCTGTTTTTCTGCGAGTGAAAGTGGATAAAAGCTATTTTATTTCACATCAAATTATTATTTACTAATTTATCATAATAAAACCCATGAATAAAAAATTCAAAAAATCTGATCGAAAAATCTTTTGATAATTACGACACTGTGACGTCAACATGGTGGCAATCCTGGATTTTTTTTAAACATTTTCTAGTGGAGCCTGACCAAAAGATATCGTGTGATAATTTTCAGTACTCTCGCCTTAAGGATAACGAAAACATATATTCCGTCCATCCCCAGGCTACGGTATTCCCCAAATCGCCCAGGCCAGATAGGGGTAAATATGCAACAATATCTATTTGTGGTTAGTATATATGTACGGTGATTTGACAGCTGAAAGTTTCATTTAACCCTACCAGGTCGGGAGGGGGGGGGGGGCATAGTAGTAGGGAATGCACGTTACAGCCCCCAGCCTCTCAAAAATACACATAGCCTCCCAAATCCACCGAGCGCTGTCATACGTCATTAATAATTTTTATTCGTATAAATTATTGCGTCTGGATATTAATAAATTATATGCGTTATAATTTTACCTGAATATATATATTAAAGATCTACATATGGTATTATAAATAAATCTTCCGAATTCATACGTTAATCGTTTAAATAGTCTCTATTTTAGGTTTCATTCCGCTTTTACAAAAAGGTGATATTTCGATATATATTTTTATACGGGTTCATAGCAATAAATTCTCCGAATCTGTACGTTAAGCGTTCATATATATTGTAGACTATTAATTTTTTACAAATTGCAATTAGCATTACCAAACACTCGACTACTAATTACGGGGTATATCGATTATAACCTCGCTATACAGCTAGAAGGCGGTCATGATACATAATTGTATTGATTTTAATACCTGTCAATGCGAAAGTACAGAGTCGTATTGTGGTAACAGGTGTGATCGAATAAACAGAAATCGCACGGTTTGGTTATAGACTGGCGTTCCAATTATAACTCGCAGAACTCGATTGTAATTAGCATATGATAATATTGGGGGTTCGAGTGTTTATATTTACAGACCGATATCGATTTAATTAGGGCAATTATACAATCAACGTATAGCGGGAGTTGAAAGGGTATACCGTGAAATAGATCATTATTTGAGAATCGTTTGTCGAAATATATATATATCTCTAATAGAATTCAATTTATATCTTACTTCGGAATGGCGAATTTACTGAAAAATATCATCGAACCTAGAGAATCGTCCGTAAGTATTGTAATTTTATTGCGATCTACTCGCAGATAATACCGACTTTGTCGATATAACGATGTACATAGCGAACGGCGTTGTAAATGATCGATTATAACTGATTTGAATACAAGGGCTACTCACTTTTAATATTTCAACTCTATATTTTTTATAGGCTAACAACTCTACGTGGGCCGGATTCGTACGAGAAAATGCGGACATTTTAGGTAGTTCCGGTTGGCCTAGTTTGGAGACTGTATTCGCCATAGATGGAGTCGTTGAAACACGAACGGTTTATAATGACGATGATTGGAATGTGGGTATAAGAAGTCCGACAACCATCCTCCTAAATAATGCCCCTTCACTTCCGGAGATTAAAACACGTAAATGTGTGGACGAATTAGCCCGTTTATTCTCGCCCCGATTTTGCAAAAACTGTAATCAGTCATTAAGCGTCGAAGTTTGCGGAAAATGTCGAGTTAGTTTATGCCGAGATTGCGCGTGTTTCGCTCGACAGGTGTCATTCGGGGTTTTTATGTGTCCAAGCTGTTGTAGTTGTCAGTTTTGATCACCATGGTAGCCAAAAGTTTGACCTGAAGTACATATATTTTTACCATTACTACCGGAACTGCAAAATTCGTCCCCATGGATAATACTTCCGCCCGCATGGTAATACGATCTTCCACACGTCGTGGGGACTGAGGCTATACTGTACACACACACACACACACACACACATTCACTCACTCACTCACTCACTCACTCACTCCATGAAAAGTCCTAAAAAGTTCTAGAAAGTCCAAGCATACGTATACTTCCCATAGACATTCATATTATCAAAAGTAATTCCTGGGATATACCGGGCACCGTGTCTCGGTCACATTTTTAGTGTACCTGTTCATGTGGACATCCGGACTGAAATAACCACATGACCTCTAGCAATGGCTTAACCCTACCAGGCCTGGGGGACCATTATGGCTCCTCCCCTACGAAACTCACTACCCTATCTCCGGAACAGCAACCACTTCAGAGCTGACATTCCATCACTTTATAAATTATACTGGAATCGTTTTGAGCCTATTTGCATAACTCCAAGCAGAGAATCATGGGTAAATTCTAAATGGCTACCATGTGGGGTACCCGAAAAGTGATGTTTTCGTCATTTGTCTTCAAAATTCCTGCTTTTCTGCGAGGAAAAGTGGGCAAAAGCTATTTCATTTCAAATGAGATTATTATTTACTAATTTATCATGCAGCTTTTGCGAAGAAAACACATAAATGGAAAAAAATGAAAAGTCTGATTGAACAATGTTTGCACAAAAACATGTTGCTAAAAGTTGCTACATGTATGTTACATCCGAAAGAAACATTATGCAGTCATGAGGACTGAAACAACAACAGATTATACTGAACTTTAAAGTTATCAATATATTCGACATTTGTATATTATACGTTTTAAATTATTTTATGTTCACTTCAGAAAGGCCCCGACAAGAGGGTCGTAAGTTCGTGAACTAAATTACTTTTTCTTAGAGAAGCTGAGAGCATGCAGTATCTTTGAACATCCCACGTTTGAGTGTGAATCAGTAAATGTTATTGAGTGTTGACTGGGGAGGATCTGGTGTGTTAAGAATAAAAGATTCAATGTCGGGAACGTTAACGTATTCACTATAATAGTCACTTTGCCTAAACTTTTGTGTTGCCTTCGACTTGATTCCGCACAAACTGATGCTCATCAAATTAAAGGCGTGTGGTCTTGGTAAGAATGCTTCAGATCTTATGGCTAGCTATCTTAAGGATGTAACACAGCTGGTCAAGCTAGGGGAGCATACACGTAGAAGCTTTTGGCTACCGAACATAAGGGTGTCCCCAGGGCTCGATTTTGGGCCTTATGCCGATGACAACGTCTTGTCATGTTGTCATTGTAATCCTTTTATATTACGTTTAACATTAGAAAGAAATACTGAACGAGCCATACAATGGTTCGATGAAAACCACATGGCAGCAAATTTCAGTCAATTGCTTTCTGTCCCAACAGGAATGATATTTGTAGCCTGACCATAGATGCTCGAGGTGACCAAATCAAGATCATGTTAAATTATTAGGCGTTGATATTGACAATAAGCTAAATTTCGATTCCATAGTCAGAAATTTGTAAAAAGGCAGCCAACCGATCAATGTTTTGATACGGCCCAGTCGTTTGTCAGACTGTAATTATCGACTTGCTATTTTTGGAAGTTTTATTCTCTCGAATTTTAAATACTGTACTGCTGTTTGGACATTTTCTTGAAAGTCATCGAGCAAAAAGATGGAAAATCTGCAAACGCGTGCTTTGCGCTTTGTATGTAATTACCATATCTTCCCTTATCATGATCGTTTAAACCCAGCCGGTATTACAACATTAGAAGTCTCTCGCCTACGTTGTCAGAGTATATGAATGATCTGTTCTTTATTAATCCCAGGTCTAGCCACAGAATCGGTCAACAAATTATTGTCCCCAGATTTAATGGTACTAAGAATATAACACGCTGAGTATGCAGTCCAAATCTTGCGAATGTAATATATGCAAGTAGTTATTAATGTTTTTTTATTGGAATATGTAACTCAAGGGCGTAGGCAACGGGGGGCTTGGGGGGGGGGGGCTTGAGCCCCCCCAAATTTTGACGGCCGACAAAAAAAAAAGAACAAAACAAACAAGCAAGCGAAAAAAGGAAAGAAAGAAAGAAAAAGACACCTAACATAGCATATAAGATCACGTATCTTATTCAATTATTACAGGAGAAGTAAACTTATCATCGCCAGTGCATACCATTAGGCCTAAAATAAGATTGCAATTGATCAGTGATCAAAGCCATAGATTGACGATTTCGGGCTCCAATCGAGAATGGAATAGTGTGCTCCAAATCCAATCAAATGCCGCCTATTTGGACGAAAAACATCCGATGAGGAGAATTTTTCGTAACTTTTTCACTATAAACTTATTTTGTTTTTCAATTGAGATCCCAGTACTTCTTTATTCACAAACAAGAGATATACAAACTCTCAACTACTTTTCATAAAGAAACCCTAGAAATAAACCTACTGTCTTTCCCAGATAATAAATCCCAGACGTTTTTGGTGATATTTCGGAGAAAATTTATCGTACAACATTGAAACTTCACACAGTATATAAACTAAAAAGCCCGAATTGTATTTCTGTCTTTCATTAAAATTTGTTGAGAACTGACCAAAGTCACCGATACCTACCATGTTATTTTGGGGCCACGATAACTTTGATCTGTCATTGTTAAACATGCGAGCTTGACGTAAAAAGTTTCCTATCTAATTTTTGTTTTCGCGATTTATTGAGAACTACTGGAGGGGAATACATTTAGTATTTTTTTTATCTACTGTGTGAAGTTTCAATGTTGTCGGATAAATTGTCCCAGAAATATCGTCGGAAACGTCCGAGACGAAACGTGCTCTGACACGCGCTGCTATCGGGGCACGATAGGATTGTCTAAGGATTAACTTGAATTATAGTGCAAACCAGAGACTGAATGATCACTTCAGCTTGTATATCATTGCAGTGATCGTCTTTGTTATGAGACATTTTGGGATAAATCAAAGTTCAGTTGTTACAACGTTATACTACTCAGATGCTCCCAGAGAGTGCCAATTTACCATCAAGTTTCAAAAAAACAATCTTAAGCTGCGAGGGGGGATACCCCCCTCTCAGACTCTCCCCCTCTCAAGCCCCCCCAAATCTGACAACTTGTCTACACCCTTGTAACTCGTTTATTTCCTTTTATGTCAATGTTTTTTTTATCTGTTTTTGATACATGCAACTCGTTTGCTTCGTTTTTATAACATTGTCTGTGAACGTAACGTATGCAAGTAGTTTTAATATTCTTGTATTGGCACATGAAACTCGTTTGCACCGCTTTTATTTTTTTGTGTGTTATAACCCGTCTGTCGGTAAATAACCATGGGCTAATGTTTTCTGTGAAATAGCCGACGTTAAATAAAGACTGTCTTACTGTCTCTTATGTACCTTTTGCCCCATTTCCAAATCAATTGTCTCAGTACAACTGATCTCAGCCATATCTTTAATTTCGAAGGCAAAGGTGACCCCAATCATCTTGAAAGTGTCATGTGATCAGACAAAAATATACTCTGAGACAAATTTATCAGGTGAGTGTTTATTACGCCATAGACATGGTTTTATTTTCTATTAACCTTAAGGCCCAATAGCCTACCGGACCAGTCCATTTATGTGTTTCTGAACAGGCTCTGCGCGAGACATTGTATCCATCCAAGAAAAGAGTTGTATCGGCGTATTGAGAAATCTTGTATTCTACATTTTCATTTTTTCTTAATATCGTCGTTCTCGCGAACAAGTGAAGCAAATATTTCGACGATGAAATGAACAAATAAGGTGAGAGCGGATGTATAAGGTGTCTGAAAGGAACCCAGATTGTTGTATAGAAGATAATATATTGTCGTAGAAGTTAATTACCGAATCAAAGATTGAGAGCCCAAAGTTGAAAAGCTTCAGTGTGTGTTTAACAAACGCCCAGGATAAGGTATCAAAAGCCTTTTTTTAAAATCGATTAATAGTAAACAGCCTGGAATTTAGGTGTTATTCATGAAATCTATAATATCGAACGTTAACCGTATGCTGTCCCGATGAACCGGTCTTTTATCATCCCACATTGGTCTTTATGTACAATGTTATCCAAATAATTTTCAATTATTTCTGCTATGGAAGCTGATTCAAGCTTGTACGTTAAGAAGTGTAATCGGCCTCCAGTCTTTTTACAATAATTGTCTGGGTTTGTCTACCTTTGGGAGGGAGGTTATTACTCACTGTATTTGAGTATTGGGCAACTCTTGTTTATGAAATCCATAATTTATACTACCTGCCATAAAGTAGCTGTGGGAGCTGTGTCATTACGATCATCAGAGGGGTACTGTATGTTCGCTTTCAAGACTACCGGTCTGCTACCTCCTATTTTTTTGTGGGATCGCCGACACACAGTGCTGGCGATTAGGTGCCCGACTCTGGGGTCGCTGGTTCGAATCCCGCATGGGACTCGACCAATTTTCAGCACTAGAATTTGTGCTATTCTAAGATAGTGTAATCCCAAAATAACGAAAATACTGTGCCAGAAAGAAGCCAGTTTACTTCCAAACAAGAGTTCAATTGAACCCAAAATACGTCCGTAAAAAAACACAGTCGATAAACAACATAAGGGCCTGGAGCGGTATTTGTAGGAGAAAGTAGAACTCCAGTTACTCTTACTCTGCGGGGGTGCATATTCACCCACCCCCGGTTATGCGCTTATGTATGTATCAGTAACTTTAAAACAAAAGTTTTGTTAGCATAAGCTGCAAAAGTAAGCTCATCAGCCTGATGAATTGGGCCGAAATGACAGTAGGTGCCAAATACAAGGATTTCAGACTAAAATCAAGGGGAGTAACTGAAGAAAACGTCGAATCAGCTCAAAAACAGTTTGTGTTTTGACTCAAATTTGACGGGCGAATAAAAAAGAAAACTCGAAGAATTCAGAAGTGAAGCCATCAGCAACTGAGATTTTATATATTACCTCTTTTTATTGCTGAAAGGATTTCGAATAAAGTTGATGAATTTATTATTTTGTTAATTTACATAGCCATACAATAAGTTTCAGTAGCAATAATGCTACCTTTTATTCTGGCAGGTAGAGAACAAATGAGATAAGAAACAAAGATGAAAACAGCATCCATGCCGAGGAGTGGGGGATGGTGGAACTAGAAATCGTCGTCCAGAGAATTTGTTCGATCATGTCATCAACAGCCTTTTCGGCGACATCAAACGGTACAATACCCTGCTCCAAAACAGCTGAATGGAACTCTTTGACGTCGAATCTGTCTCCTACGACAAAGCAAATATTTAGTTTAGTTTCTGTTTGGCTTTTTTAGAGTATCGTCTTCCTCGGACCTGTGATTTGTATCAACATTTTCTGCACCCATTTTGGATATATTATATACAAATGAAGCTCTAGTGAACTTTCTAACATGCATGTATATATGTGGTAATTTATTTTGTGACTCTTTTCTCAATGATTTGTCGAGTGCTATTGCGTCAAACATCGATGACTTACAATAAACTGTGTGTATATCTTACCCAAAAGTAGTTCTGCCTTCTTGCGCATTTTCCAGAATCTCAGTTCACCAAACTTGTATGCGGATGCCTGCCCTGGTAATGTGATGTATCGGTTGATTTCATCCTCTATTTGAATTCTACTGAGAGGAGTATACGTCTGCATGTATTGCATCACCTGTTCCCGGCTCCATCTGAAAAGGTGAACACAGAACAAGAATGGAAGTTAATTTACAAGGCACAACATTTTAGAAAGTAGAATGGCCAGATGATCTAAACCGTTACAGTTAATGATATTTTTGTTTAATCTACATAATCAGAAAGTTGGAGAGGGAATATAGCACGACGTGAAAGTTATATGTTGACTTGATTCAGTATTATTGTTTTGAAAATCATACATATGAGAATAACACTGCATAGTTATGTTGTTGTTTTGAAATGTAATAGTAAGCGATAACAAACAATGGTGGCGGAAAAACAGAACGGCGTAATCTGACAGGAAGTCATATGATTCACATTCCGATATTATAGCTGCTTATAATGTGGAACGCATGTGGACATTTCATCTTTGTAGGCTGGGTCTGCATTATAACTTGGATTCGGTAGTTCCAGTTTCCTGCCATACTTGAACAAAGAATGCGCGGTACAGAATTCTGTTCATATAAGGAAATGAAGAGAGGGAGTTTGTACGGGCTGAATCATTATCATTGAATCTCTCGAAGAATATTTAAAATCTGGTGATACTTGACGATAATTAGCCTCTGTTTCTACATTTACAGGCCTCTGCCAATTGATGGGTCATACGCGACTACCATCTAACACGATTGATCAAGAGACAGAGTACTTACCCAAATGCGTGCAGACCAGTATCAACGACCATACGACAACCTCTGAACATCTCCCCAAAATATCGACCCATACTGAAGGTAAAGATGTAACGATGTAAAAAAAAATTCAAAACACAACAAATTTCATGTTTGACCAATCAATTCAAAAACGACTGACATATATGTTGACAAATGTAGAGCTCTGATCATTGTAATACACATACGAATGGTTGTTGGATAGCTGGACGCAATGCCGCTGATATTGAAAACCGATGACATGAGTCTAGCGTATTTCTTAAAAATATTCGGTAATTTCAAGCTATGTTCGTATTTTCAGGGGACTCTTGATATGCAGGTAACGTACGTGTGTGTTGTCGATTTAGACCTGTAGTATGACATACATAACTGCAGTCGGTTGACGTATTTTTTTGCTAGCTACCAGAGACTAGCAGACGTAGGCAATTACTGACATGATGTAATGAAACTGTGGTATCGGGTAATCATTGGGTATTATATGCATATATGACTACATTAGCGTTCCAGCATGAAGATTTATGAAGAATGTAATCGGACAGGTACACCTGATGACAGAAATGAAATGTAACAGCTTATCGTTCACTACTCACAGCTCGAAGTCATCTTTGTATATCCCCATCTCCTCCGCCAAAGCCTCGGCATATAGAGCCCACCCCTGTAAATTAACAGGGAATTCGAGAAATTCATTGTTCCAGATAAATATTATTTCTATTTTAGATATCGGTCATTCTAAATATCATATAAAGAGTCTGAAGACAAAAACGTCACCATGAAGAATACCTCTAGATGAGCATAATTTGTAAAGGATTCCGTTACAGTTCATAGGCCAAAAGTGGAAAAAATCCCCCACCCCTCGATGATTTCAGTAGACTGTCATTTTTAAGCAGGTTATTGCATTCTTTTCCGTATCTGTTTGTTTGTAAGTAGAATATTGGTCGGATAGAGATACACGGTAGGTCAAATCTGTGTGATATTTGCCATTTTCGTCATTTAAAAATGGGGGTGGTTTGCGATGGAGCATCACATTTTCCTTAGCTTTTGATGTAGCAAGCTGAAATTTACCACACAATATGCCATAATCATTCTCTTGCTGGAAATGTAATCAAAATTTACCTGTCTTAGATATTGATGAAATCACAGTGACGTCGTTCCAACATTTTTCGTCATTTTTTGTCTATATTGCACAAAAATCACCAATTTGTTTTCGTAAAATTGGCTACTGTGTTCTACCCTGAGGAATTGTTACGAAAATCGATTGAATCTTAAAATCTGAGGATTCAAAACTGGCAAACAAAATGGGAGAAAATTTACCGAAAATGAGTGGATGATTCTCTTATGGCCATCAATCGGAATTTACCAAGGATCGCCAAAGGTTATGCAAATCTTGTGAAATTGATCCAACAATAAGTAGATAGATTATTTCCGCTCTGACTGTGTTTTTTCTGGTTGTCCTGTGATTGACCACATAGGTCCACGTCCCTCGCCAGCAGTACCAGGTATGCACCATACTGGTGCTGTTGCTGCAGGGGATATAGACCTCTATGGTCAATAATTTGGTCGATGATATCTCATATTACTGATTAAGAGTATGACTTTGAAAATGAAGATCTCTGTGATGTGCCATATGCATCCCACAGTGATCATGCTACTTTTTATGGAGACATTCACGTATTTTTAGCGAAGCTGGTGAGATGAAATGAAGTTGGGAATAATAATGAATTGTTGAAAATAATATTGAAGTGGAATGTTAAGGTGCATATAATCATACGAAGAATGTTGTGCAATATATTCAGTTATTAGTGTTAACGAGGTTAATAGAACAAAAAACGATTAACGGGGAAAAGCGATAATGTTGTAAACATGTTATTTGAACAAAGAACATAATTTGAATGATATACCAAATTTTACGAGTTCAGCGTTTGTGAAATGACACTGATGTATACGGGATTCAAAATTGTCATCGTTATCGACATACTGTTCGGACAAGATCTAATTATTTTAAATCCAAATCCAAGACGGCTGGCGGCAGCCAAAATATTTGATTGCAATCCCAACCGTCCCCTCACTGATGTCAAGCCACTCTCAATTTAAACTCGATCGGTTCAATCATTATTTTCCGGACACGACCCAAGTGGCTGACAGCAGCCATCTTGGATTACACAAGACGCTTGAAAGCAGTCATCTTGGATTACGCAGGTAACTGAAATGCAATCACAACCGCCTTTTCACCGACGTCAAGCCATTCTTCAGGTTTGAGGTCGATCAGTTCAATCATTCTCGAGCTATTGCCCGGACAAGATCCAAGCGCGTATAATTCAGTATGGCCAACAGTGGCCAGCTCGGATTACACAGGTAACTGAAAAGCAATCCCACACGTCCTCTCACCGATGTCAAGCCAATCCCCAAGTTTGAAAACAAACGGTTCAATCGTTCCCGAGTTGTTGACCGGACAAGAAATGTGTAAAGATCCAACTGCTGAAATCCAAAATGGCTGATGGCGGCCATCTTGGATTACACAGGTGAATTAAAAGCAAACCCAACCGTCCTCTCACCAATGTCAAGATACTCTCCAAGTTTGAAATCGATCGGTTCAATCAGTTACTTGCCGAAGGGCGGTGGTTCTCTGCGGATACTCCGGCTTCCTCCACCAACCAAACTGACTGTCACCATATGAGTGAAACAAACTTGATTGTGACATTAATATATAAGCCAAATTCCCTTCCTCCCTCCCTCGATCGGTTCAATTGTCCTCGAGTTATTGGTCGGACAAGAAATGTGTACCGGTAAGACCGAATGACGGAATAACGGAAGGTGGGGCGGGGGACAAAAAGGGCTAGAACCTGTAACACAAACTAATTTGAAGTTTCCAGACAAATATAACCATGTACCACGTATCGTATTGTGTGGTGACAAAGTGGTTGGTAATGAAGTACTCGATTGACTGGCTGATTGTCGAAGGCAGTTTTTATACCATCCATCACATTTACAGATAAAGCGTTTTCCAAGCAATATCAACATTTTTATTTCGAACTTGTAAAGTAGGCCTTAATTCATTATCGTATATCAACAGACAAATGCCAAAGCCCCGTATCTTTTTCATGTTGTTAGTCAAATTCAAGAGATCATTTTTAGCTCAAAGTGATTTTTTAGCCAAGGAGTTTCACATCTTAGCCTACCATCCTTATCCCACTTTGAATCTATCTGCATAATATAATCGTTAAATTCAAAATGTCGCTCATGTGGAAGTCATCCAAACTTTGCGCTTTCTTTGGTTGCTAAGCTCAATGTTCAAATTTGATAATACCAGGGAATCCCACACCGTAGGTCTATTTTCGCATAATTTTCATCATGAAGTATGATAGTTGAATTCAAAATGACAGCCGTGTGGAGTCTTTTAAAATATAGCCTTTTTTCAAGTTGCTCGTTTCATTCTAAGCAACATTCTTATCTTAAAATGAGACTTTTTTTATAATACAGAGGGGTCCCACATCACAGTCTAGCACCTTTGGTGCTAATGCTGTTATATGAGTTAGGTATTATGAACGCGGAAATTCCTTAATGGATGACGGATGAATATTGAATAATAGACTAGACGCTAGTATTTTACGCCTATTTTGAACCAATTCGCAAAGTCTTTAACTTAGAATATGATGGTTAAAGTGGCTGCCATCGGGGACATCGGAAAATCAGGCTTTTTCATGTTATTTGTATAGTTCAAGGCATTAATCTTAACTCATTGTGCAAATTTATCAAATTTCAATGATCCCTCATCATAGCCTGACCCCTTACACCAATTTTGAATTTCTTTTGCATATCCCTGAGATCGACACATGATGGTTAAATTTAAAAGGGGTAAGGCGGCGCCATGTGCGGTCATCTGGATATGATACGTTTCGATATTGCTCGTATAGTTCAAGGCGTTATTCTCAGCTCTTTGTGCAAATTCAACCAAGGGTATCTCATCACAGCCTTAGAACTATCATCTCAGAAAGCGTACCTGAGATACAACACATATCACGAATCGTTAGAATAGGTTAACCAGAAGACTATACTGTGAAGTCATGTGGCTCTGTCAGTATGTCGGCACCGCTCCCCACTTCCCTTACATGTGTTGTAATTACATCTTACGCACAGAGATTAAGGTTAAGGTATGATGGTGAAATTCAAGATGACGGCCATGGGGTATCCTAAATATTCCGATTGTTCAAGTTCGTCGTATAATGCAAGGCAGTATTCTTAGCTCATTGTGCAAATTATTAGAACTGGGGGGTCATACATCATAGCCAACATCCTGCACCCATAATTCTGAATCAATTTACTTAGTCAACAGCTCAGTATGGGTAAATTCAAATTGGCGACCACAAGGAATCGTCCGAAGATCGAGTTTTCTCGCGTTGCTCGTATAATTCGAGTATACAAACTGTTTCTAAACATATCTATAACTTATGTCATTATGTCTATCTTCATTCTATTGGCGTAATCTTCAGCTGTAATAAATTATTGAATTCAAAATGGCCATCAAGAAGGTTCATGTGTGATTCGTATTTTTTCATGTTTCCCCATGTAAGTCGGAGCATTATTTTTACATGTAGTTGAAGTGGAAGAGATATTAAAATCAAGACTATTCGCAAGAGTCAATGGGTCAATTTGTTTCTTCAATCTGCATAATCCTTAGCGGAAATCAATTTCAGAAATTCGAGATGGTGGATACATGGAGTCATCCGAAACTCGTGCTTTTATATGTTATTCGTCTGATTCAAGCGATTATATTTTTTAGCTCGAATAGGACATTCGTCAGAATTCAAGTGTTTCACACCAAACCTATTATCTTAGGCCGATTTTTTTTTTGTGCAAAATCTCTGACGGAAAGCTTAACGGTTTCAGAAGGGCGATACTGTAAGTTTATCGGACTCTAATTTATCACGTTTTTCGTTCAATTCAAGGCAATTTTATAACGTAATACGGATTTGTTACAACATAATCATCCATTTTAGGAGTTCACATCTTGAATTTCCATAGGCTTATATTTGGGAACAAGCTGAGAGTTGTGGGAAATCTGCAATATTAACCCTGCCTTGCCTGGGGGGGCATATTGCGCCCCCCCCCCCCACCACTTCTTGGTTGTTTGTTCCTATCCCCAGAACGATAATAAATTGAGAGCTGATGATCCGTGACTTTGAAGCTTATCATATTGGAGTCAATTTGAGCCTATTTGCATGACCCGCCGAGCAGAGGATCATGGGTAAGTTCAAAATGGCGGCCATGTGGGGTACCAGAAGAGTGATGTTTTCGTCAGATTTCTTTAAAATTTGTGATTTTCTGCATGGAAAAGTGGGTAAAAATATTTTATTTCATATCAGATTATTATTTACTAATTTATCGTGCAGTTTTTGCGAAGAAAACGCCCAAATAAAATAAAAAATCTGATCGGGCAAAAAATGCCTTTTTTGAAATGACGTTCACTGTGACGTCATCATGGGGGGCCATCTTGGATTTTTTTTTACATTTTCGAGTAGAGCTTGACCCAAAGATATAGTGTAGTAAGTTTCGGCCCTCTAACCTTAAGAATAGCGAAACTATTCAGGGGGGGGCACTTTTTTGGGGTGCGGTACACCCCAAATCGTCCAGGCCCGATAGGGAATATGGCAGCTATATTGGACGGCATATTTGAATCCGAGGCCACAATAATATAAATTGTTACATAATAGCGTAAATATACATGGTGTTATAGTGCATTGAGTGGATCCATAGAATCGAACTGGCTACGGAAATTGGAATTTAACTCCCGATGAGGGATGGGGTCACGGCGGTATGTATCTAGGTCACATTCACCACAGTACTGTTTGCAAACAACCGAATTATGACAGAGCATACGCCATGTTTTCTCTGAAAACATCACCACCTAACCCAAGAGAGCTGTATGGCGGGACCACGGTATATTAGACGGTATGTGGGAAAGAGCAATTTTGACAAGAAGAGTAGACTAACGCATTCGAAATTTATTGAACTAGTACTTCGAATTAAGCTTTTAAAGATAATGACGCTAAGGGCCGCTGCACTTTGCCTGCACGCAAATCTGATTACTGCATCAAAGAAGAAGACAATAAAGGCAGAAAACGTGACATGTCAGTATGGTTTCAGCTGTGATACTAACGGGCAATATCAGTATGGTCGAAGCTGTAACACTAACAGGCAATGTCAGTATGGTCTCAGCTGTGATACTAACGGGCAATGTCAGTATGGTCCCAGCTGTGACACTAACAGGCAATGTCAGTATGGTCGAAGCTGTAACACTAACAGGCAATGTCAGTATGGTTTTCAGATGTGACACTAGCGGGCAATGTCAGTATGGTATCAGCTGTGACACTAACGTGCATTTTTCGTATGCTCTCAGCTGCGACAATAACGTGATATTATATCATTGGAAATCGTCTACGTCGGCACAGGCGTAACAGGTGAAACATGGCTTCGTCATTGCGTGGGGTGGGTGTGGGTGGGTGTTTGCGCGTGGGTGGAGGAGAGCTGGTAATTCAAGTACTGTGTTTAAATGACAAGCGGCCTCGGAACGCCTGTTTGTCTCAGTTAAATAAGCAGGTTGGGCTAATCCATATACAAAAAGCTGTTCAAAGTAGTCTGGGTCTACTCAATGGGAAATGCCATCATCCTCATCCTGCCTACCATACTGAAGAAAAAAAGAGTTCCATTACGCTTTGGATAGTCCGCCCTCGTAGATGAAATAAAAGTTGTTTGGCATCAATATTTCGCTGAAGCTCCATGGTATAACCACTTACCTCGACGAATGCTGTGTTCGCCGCATAGGGGAAGGCGAAAATAGGGTGTTTTCGGAAAGACGGTGCTTCCATCTTCAAGTTGTAGCTTATCTAAAATTACAAAAGGTAAGGACGTTAGACTGTTCTGTGACATGATATCGATATCCCCTTTTTAAAAAATCCATTAATTTGGTAAATTTGTCTCTATCTACGTGAGTTCGAATATGAAGCAACCCGTGGACTGACCAATCCTCTAAAGTAATTGCCTTTTATAAGCTTGACAAGCCCTTTGGTGTTTGTATCAAGCAGCATAAACCATACGTCATTGAAGTATAATATCACATACTATAGCTATAACAGACTTGCGTTTACAAGCACACATTTTGTGGAAAATATTAGCTGATCAACATACGGAATGGATGGCAATATAATATGAATGTCGTGTATTATCTTCGACACAGAAAGTGACTGATAGTATACTGACAATACATGTGTATACTGTTGAACGTTGCGAGATTGCTAGCATTCTCTTACTTGCAAATGGTGCCCTGGATTAGTTTCGTGAGCCGATAATGAAGGCATGGTGAATGAGAAGCTGAAAGGGATGACAATATAGTTTACGAGATAAAGCTGAAGAGTATATCGTCCGGTTGTTTAATATATCACATCAAATCGCACTGAGTGTCCATGAGTTTAACGTCTCATGCTCCGAATCTTCGATCTCCCACTTTTCATACGACAAATTCTGACTCTTATTATAAAGCGAACACATCACAGTTCCATGGTTCACAAATTGTCATATATGTTCCACTTGTAAAAACAGTTCAGGGTTGACAAATATATACCTACTGTATCCATACTTACGTTTCGTTGGGAAGGAAAACATTTGCCATAAACCTTCCCGGTCTAGACCCATCTTCTGACCCCGCCGCGTAAGATGGAGGAGCCCCTTCAACATCCAAAGCTACCACTCTGGATAGAGCAATAAACAATTAGCAGTATCTCAGTAATTCACAGCTTGAAATTTCAGGTGATGTTTAGATGTTATATTGTCGTCGATTGTAGTCATTGAAGGCTCAAACAATACAAATGTCGTTCCGCGTTTACAGGTTACGGTTCTGGGTTATCAAGATCCTAATTTTCAAGATTCGTTATTACGTCCTTTCCCGTGAAGTTTCTATTTTCGTGTGTTCCTTTGATGTATGGAGTATATTTTCGAAGCCGTGTCGAAGTAGTATTTCCATTTCTGTCGTCTTGTGAATAGAATAAATCCATCGGATCGTTTCTGAAGTCTGAATAGATAAACTTTGAGCTTAGGTTAACTGCTCAGGTGCCGACGTTGCGTCCAAGCCCTGAAAAAGCTGGAAGCATCTCCAACGAGACGTCAGCACCCGAGCAATTAAAGAAGTTGTTATCCATAAAATAGCATTGTGTTATACACGCGGATTTCTATATGCATATAAAAGGGAGTTTGGTGATTAATCATACATTAGACTGAGGCGATATTATAGATCCAACATTTGGTATGTATACATCGTCCTGGTCAATACTTGAAATACTGTCTTGATTGAGATGACAGACAACCCAGTTTTGCTTGGTATATTATGAATGAACCAGCGTCTAATCGTCAATATGGACTTCAGTGAGTTGCTGGGGATCAGTGCTTTGACCTTTGAGCATTCGATCTCAATACATTTCTTATGTACCATAAGCGTGAGATATTAATGAAGTTTGATCACAATCTACAACCCTAGACTGGACTAATAGCACAGACAAGGCGTTCGATACTTTCATGTTCGTTAAACAAAGTTATACTGAACGCGATCTTTGACTTTAGTTTTGTTTTGGGATAAATCGTCTCTCCTAAAATATCCAGGCTCCAAAAATTTGCGATTGTGAATGATTTTGGATTTTTAGGTCATATTGACCTCTGACCTATTGACCTCAATGTTGGTGCCAGCAGCTTTACGACACCATCGTTATCGTGTTGAAAATAAATTTCAGCTTCAAGCAAGGTGAAATTGGAGGTTTGTTGCATAAGTTGTAATGTGTGTATGTTTTAATGTGTTGGATTACTAAGTTATTGGCATGAGTACTGAGAATTTTGTTTGATCGTCGCTACATAGCTGAAATATTGCTTAACGCGACGTTAAAAAAGCAGCAAAATAATAGCAGCTTGACACATGAATTAGAATTAATTCGTTATTTTGACTGTATGATTGATACTGGTCGTGAGGTAGTCGTGAATTTTGTTACATTTGTCTGTTCCATAAGTTCTGACCAGTCTAAAATATACTGCCTTCGTACGTTCATAAACGGACAATAGAGGAAAAGTTTGACAGAGATTAATTTTAATATATGTCCGATATAATTCAAAGAACTGGATTATTATTGTTCAGGGAAAGGCAGCTCCATGGGAACTTTGCATTTGACATACATATGTATACCACAAAATTGATTCCTATGGGAGGAAATGTTTTGGCTTACATTATCGGCAATCCTGGCAAATTCGTGAAGAATTTATCAAGTTGAGGGTTTATCCGATTCAGTATGATATCTCTGTAAGCCTCCAATATGGCTTCCTGAAATAGAATGATTCAAAATGATTGACTAAGTATGTATAGGAATCCGTCTGGAATTAACTTCTGAGGTGCAACATTTATAGCAACAACCGACAAATGCTGATCTTGATAAACTGAGATGTCATTTTGTCATCCGAGAATCAAACTACTAACTGGATGATATTTAGCGAGGTATAGTATTTAGCAACCCAAACAGTTGGAATTAACTTCTAAGGTGCAACATTTATAGCCACAACCGATAAATGCTGCTCTTGATAAACTGAGATAACAAGCGTCTAGTCCGTCATTCATAATTCAGCCGTCGTCCATTAGAGAATATCCGCGTCTATAATCCAAAGACCTATTCCATATTCCATACAACAGCATTAGCACAAAATTCAAAAAGACAATCATAGTATACATAAACATAGGCTTGTTTCCTGCAAGAGAGAAGCGGTCAACAGTTTCAATGATGCCGGCAAGACATCATGATGTTCCAAAAATATCAAATCCGTATCGCTGATCAGTATTCTTAATCCATAATATTCGTTGTGAAGTCGTCATCTAAAGAATGATGTATCTCAGTCACGCTTTGATTGTGACTGTTCATATGAGTACCATGAGGATCTTGAAGTACATGGGTTCATACGGCCCCTAGCCCCGGGTTAAGCGGAATTAGACACAAGTTACGAAACGTAGCGCCATAGATCTTGCACGCTACGTTCATATTTTGCTATCAGCATGCGATATGTATCGCCAAATTTGAGAAACTTTGAGTGGAGGCGCTTGGTGGAATATCCCTGTTTTTATAAGTTTCTGCAACAATATTTTGTGACGTTGATTAAAATCGTCACATTTAACACAGGATCTAGCAAATGCTACTAAGCGAGATATGTATACGCCATATGCAGGTACCACTAGAATATTACTGTCCAGAAAGGGATAGTTTACGATGTCGAAATTGTAATCATCTCTTTTGTCGTAAAGTCGACGAGAGAGAATGCTCGCTTCATTTTTATAGAGATATAGATCTAAATATGATGTGCCTGTAGGGCTGTCTGTAGTTTCCTTCAAATCCAGTGAAGGTGGATATATATCCTTCACTGCGTCATTTATATAGCGATTATCCACAGCGAGAAGATCGTCTATATAGCGTTTGGTGAATGAAAAGGAACGGGCTTTGAATGGATCGGTTTTTGAAAGCGCCTGCATATAGTCATATTCATAAGAGAACAGATATAGGTCAGCCAACAGGGGTGCACAATTAGTACCCATTGGAATACCTATATGCTGCTGATATATTGTGTTGCCAAATTTCACATAAGATAATTTTAATGAGAAATTCAAGCAACTCTATCAACAAAGAAACATCCCATGAATGATATCTCTTGTATGTAGTAGAGTTAAAGAATGCTTCATGGCTTCCGACATTAATATATCTACGATCAGTTTTCTTGAACACAGATACTATTAACGAACTTAGACGGTCAATAAGGTCCTGATGAGGGATTGTAGTATGGAGAGTCGAGAAATCCCATGTGGATACATGTCTGTACGGTATGTGACCTTTAGCATCAAGTTCTTCCGTAAGACATTTTGAGTTTTTCAATATCCAGATACATTCAACGCCAGAGTTCTTAGAAATAGTGGCGCAATA
Organism: Hanleya hanleyi; assembly: GCA_036873755.1. Classification (NCBI taxonomy): domain Eukaryota; kingdom Metazoa; phylum Mollusca; class Polyplacophora; order Lepidopleurida; family Hanleyidae; genus Hanleya; species Hanleya hanleyi. The sequence goes on along the minus strand of JAVTVY010011063.1, from coordinate 26,783 downwards.
CCTTTCCCAAAATGCTTTTACCTCTTGAAGGGCCCTCGTCAATAGGGTTGAAAGAAGCTTGGTGGTGCAGCTTCTAGAACCAGCTACGAGTCTAGCTTTGTATGGTGATTTATGCATTTCGGGAGTCCAGTATAGTTTTGGTATGTCGTTATGATTGGTTGGAAGACAAATACCTCTCTCCTTGAGAAACTTTTTGTGATTGTTAAATAAATCTTCCAGAGTAAATGCAGTTTGGGAGTAAGTAGGCGTATTTGATGAAGATATGTCTATACTCAATTCTTTAACCAGCACCTGGTAATAGTAATATTTACATATGAATATTATATTATTCGGAGATGTCATTTTGTCATTCGAGAATTAAACTACTAACTGGATGATATTTAGAGAGGTAGAGTATTTAGCAAGCCAAACAGTTGCAGTTTGATTTTGGCAATGTTATTGTCAGATTATCTATGAAAATGAATACAAGCGTGCAAAGTCCGTATCACAAAAAGCTGTATTTTGTTTGGTATTTGCACACGGAATTATAAACCCCGAGTTTTACTAATATCCTATCATCCCCACGAGAAAGGCCATGCACCTGCAACACGAGACGAAACTATCAGCAAATGTATCTCACTGAGCATGTATATTCGCAGCATATCAAAATTAAGACATCGATGACATCCTATTGAGATATCATACCAAATCAAATAATAATTTGCACAAAATCCAATTAGGTGTAGTACGCTGCAGATGTGATATATCCTTTCGACTGGCTTACCGCCGAAGTAAATGTGAATGCTGGGTCTGTCTTCAAATACTCCAAATATTCCGATGGTGTGCCCTCAAATCCATGTTTACGCACAAGCTGAAGAGACAAGACAGAAACGGAAATAAACATTCTGTCCACCAGGAAGGAACTGCGCTCGTGGTGATACGCTAGGTCTGCTAGTGTGCATGGAATAGTTACTACGATTGATTTAGACCATAACAGAGAGACTCATTTACTTGATGAGGGATTCCGTGGACTACAGGCACATTTAGGTAAAATGATGAGATCCGACATTACATAAACAACGACCGTTCTTGAAGAATATCTATGTCCATAGCCGAAAGAAGTATGAAGCACCAAGATCCAAGCAGGTACCAACAAGATGAATCAATAGATCAAAAACACCCCCTTGTTTCCTGTAAGAGAGAATCCAGTCTCATGTTTCAATGCTGCCAACAAGACAACATGATGTTCTCATCGCCAAATCCGGTACATTTGCTGGTGATAAAAATGCTATATTGAACGAATACATAGTTGTCCACCAGGGATTCTTGGTATAAGGCAGCAGGTTTGGACCAGTGTACTGATAAATAAACTGTATTAATTAATATGGGTGTTTGGTCAAAACTCCGTTTGAATAGAACATTTGTTATGTACTCACATTGATAATCTGAGTGTTGATTCGTTCCACTTCGTCCAATCCCTTTTGATGGATTTCCTCTGCTGTCACGTCTTGCGATAAATGCCACTTTAAGCACGCTCTGTAATATGCCTGGCCATTATCCCAAGAGCCCACACCCAAAGCCGTGCGTGTTACTGGAATATATTCCTAAGACATGAACAGACGGAAAGAGATATAATCTTTGAATAACACCCAGAAGATGAGATATAATGAAATAATGACATATTTTGACTACCTTTATAACCTGCCTTGTACTTTGTTGGGCTTGTGCTGAACACGCCCAAGTGGTCATGGAAAATGTACGGAAAACCGTTGAAATGTAAAAGATGTTTAGATGTGATGCGATAGATATCTGATTAGTAGACTCTTTATATAGTGCGGACGATCGTGACTTAATTTACATGCATAACCTTAACCAAGTATAACTGGGGTATCGTTAACTTTTAGCCAAGATCATACTTTGAGGGTTAACTCTGGATAGACCGAAATATATGGTCAATTATTATTTGAAGAAAGATTCAATGCGTTGCCCGTCTTCTCAATATAATTGGATACTGAAAGCGTGTGCCGCACGTAGGCCATTCGATATTCAGTACACAGCCGTCGTTCACAAATTAATGTCGGTGTCCATAATCGAATATCATTTATTCGTTCAACATTGCAGACGATGGTTAAAATTTTCGCAGTTTAGTTCCACGAACATCTACTTTTTCCTTTAATTTGCTTACTCTGTCTATAATATACTTGGTTACTCACCGTTTCCAGGAAAGTTTTGAAATTCCTGTAAGGAGTTAATACGTTGTTTTGAATCACCATCACGGCCGTACGTCTCAGCTCTTGTCTTCAAATGAAGAAAAAGAAGGCGTGAGTAAATTTTACATACGTATCGATTAGAGATAGAGAGAGAGAGAGAGTTAGGGAGAGTTACATTTAATATATATTAGTGTCAGAGATAATCTCAATTGGAATGATAGTCATCAAGAGCAGGGCACACACGAACTGAGCGATGCTTTCACTTGCATTAATAGCATCAGAGGGATGAATAATACTTCAATTTGCATTAAAAATATGGGAGGACCGAAGGATCTTCCCACTGCATTAGTATTAGCAAAGTCTATGTTCCATTGAACAGTTATAGACATATTTTGCAACTTATTTTAGCTAACCCAGGAAGCTTAAATCGCGCATGCAGAGACCACGTTCCTGGAAGCAGTTATAGCTATATTTTTCTGTAAAACTGATTATTTTATCTAACTCAGGAGCATTCACTAGCACATTCAATTGCTATTATATGATGTTTGCCGCATATTTCTTATACATTATGTAGTTCCAATAAACAGTTATCCCGGATGGTTACATACAACTGACATCGCAGGAGGAGGTGTTCCTCATCCTCTAAAAACATTATACATTGGGGACAAGCCATGCCAACTCGAAGCTCTCCGAGTGATGCAATATATCTTCCTCTTTCCTTGGCAGATGGATGAGCACTCACTCGCAGTCGAGTTGGCCCTACTAAAGTTTCTACACTATCTCCGAAATGACGCAAAATTAGGAGAGCACGTTCCGCGACTTTATAGCCGATCACAGTGGGGCCATTTTGAGCCTAATTGCATATCTCTCTGTTCAAAGGGACATAGCCAACTGTGTTGGAGTACCTGAAAACTGATATTTTCGTTTTTCAAATTTTTAGCTTTTCTGTGAATAAGTGTGCTAAAAATAAAATGTTCAAATTTGGAATGTTCGCCGAGTGTAGATGAAATGTCTCTGGCTCTACCGTAGAACAACTTCTGTTGGACAGGTTTAGTCTAAACTTTTGCATACAAGAGAGCTGCAATCTTCAGGTACGAAAGAAAGTTTTGAATTTTAATGTAACAAGAAAAAGGATGCTTAGACATATTTTGTTTGTCGCCAAGTTTTTGGCTTTAATCATGTGCACAGATCTTTGAAGAAACGCTGATTCTCTGTGTTTGTTTGATAGGTCTCCTGGTCTGGTCTAGGTTGTGTATATCAACAGGTAACTTAGTATCCGAGGATCAACGGATCCCACACATCGGTTTCGTATCATTGGTCACCAATATGCGATGTCCCCCTATCATTTCATACTTGTTAATTGTCAGCTCACATACTTACATTCTCGTGGTTGATATCCCGGGCAATCCTGGCAGTCTTTCATTGAAGGGCAAATAGTACGCGGACTGGGTAACATCTTCAACTAGCAAGTTTTCTATTTGACCAGGTACACGGCCCTAAAATACAAAATGAAGTACATCTAGAACACGACTTGTTCACACCTGTATTAACAGATTCGCTCAGTCTCATATTAATGAAAATATTTCTTTACAGGTGAAGTACCAATCATGGTACAGGTACATCCAGATCAGACAATCGTCATAGATGTGAATTGACCTACTATGTAAGAGATTCAGGCTTAGGGAATTACACCCCTGAGAGCGGAATCATATAATGTCTTCACACCTGTTCTACTGTGTGATTAACATTTGTAATCTTGGCAAACAAATCACAAAATGAAAGAAGCATTTCAAGCCAAGGGAATTGAGATAAAATTAATTATCAGTGCTCAGTAAAGAACGACGCTTTGATAAGGATTCACGTAAAAGCTTCAAGGCACAGTACAGACGGGAATATACCCGACCTACAACTTACTATAGAGGCAACGTTGAGAGTCCTTCCCAAACGTATAGCTTCTCGGAATAATTCCTCGTACTCCTCAAGCTGCATGGAAGATCGTGAAAAAGGGAATAATTAATTTACGCGTGTTTACTTAAACATATAAACCAGTGGTATCGGCTATGCCTGTATCGTAGAAAGACAATGAGACTCATACGGAACTGCTCTTATGATATTCATATTTGGAGTGATGGAATCTTGACATTTCACTTTTACAAATAAGATGTAGACTCACATAAAAATAGCTTATAAATGCATGTGTATTGTAATATATCGCATCTATAAGAATGACAACATGACGAAAGATCACAGCCTGCATTCTCAAATCGTATTCTCTCATTGAAGATTGGTTGCAGTTTATAGAAATAAGCTTGTGATCCTTTTATTCGGTAAGTCGTGGATCACTTGTAAACTCATATACTGAATAACCATGGAGACGTCTTGAAACATGTAACTATATAAAACGAAATATTATGCAGAGAAAACTGAAGTCGTGATCATTCCCCAATTCATCCATTTCAGCGCCCGATATACGAGAAGAGTCCGTTGTGGGGTGATGTTAATTATCATATCTGCTTGATTGTGTCTAATAGAACGATAGTATGGAAATGTATCTCAGGTATAACTTCCCGTGGACAACAGCTGTCCACTGAATGTCCGAGCTGGTGCACATGAATTGACGTTTCTAGTTCTATCACCACATGGCACCTTTCTCTTTAAAAGGTCATAGATTAACAGTTGAAAAACTTCAATTGAATGCTCCTCTAACCGGAGAACGTGGCAATGCAGTATGACCGTTCTTTTGTTTTAAATACATGTATCACCTATTTCAGATGAAAATCTCCAGTGATCATTTAATCCTGCCGATAAAATTGCTGGAATATAACATGGCGTAGACTCCTGAGAATCTTATCATAAATTGGAGCGATATGACGACCCTTGGCGACTAAAGAGCAACCATATGACTCTACAGGAGAGCTTCCCTCGGCACCTCACATTCAGACCCGAGAATACGGTGGATTCTCTGACGTAGCTTTAGTATCTCAGCTGCACATTTAATGCAGCTGTTCATGTGGGGAATATGAGATATGCACGCGCCCCCTAGCACCGGCTTTAGCGGAATTAGATACGCTAGCTCGGGAGCTGTGATGACAGATCAGCTCAAAGAAATAAGTCATCTGATGTTAATGGATGAGAATTGAGACGTCCGATGGAGTAAACGCCTCAAAATGGGGTAAACCTGGTAAAAACAAGAATACACAGAAAAACCAACCTTAAAAACTAAGCTTAAATTTCCCACCAAAACAATTAACCTACATATATTTGTCGAACGAGATGAACAGAGGGTGGGCATCGGGGAATAACTTTCCATCAGCAGTGAATGAATAGGTCCCTACAGGGCTTCGTATCCGTCATTTAGTGAACAGGCTTCCAGAAATAATTTCCTCGTCAGTAAACCAAATACCAAGCAATTTCCTTAAGAAAACGCATACATGTATTAAATCTAATCCTAAATAAACTCAAGTTCACTGAAAGGACTGAAGGATCGCTACTTTATTCATAGAGCAAGAAAATACGATACTCTTATCATGCACACACCCTCAATACGGTCAGGTAGATTTTTCCTTAAAAAATGAGCTTCCGATTCGTATCATAGAATCTTTATTCACCCCAATCCTGCTGTGGATGTTTATCTGCACATGAACAACATTATCATCTAATATGTACATACATGTAGCGCTACAGTGACACCTCTCGCATTGTGATTTTACCTGGGTTTTTGTCTGGATCAATCGACCGAGATAATCTTCGAAATCTTTATCTGTATTGAAAGGGAAACTTCCTATCATACGTTGAGGTGAACTTTGCTCTCCATCCAGAAAGTTTATCGGATTTAAGGAAGCATACCTGGAAAACAAATGCCTGTGATGGGTTGCGAAGAATTGCATGACATTATTGAACATGATAAGTTATAGTCGTGTAGATTAAAAATTACTTGTTAGCCACTATAATTGGTAAATTATGTACACACATCGGTCGAAGATGTAGATATATGTAAATTGATTTACCATTAACTTCTACAAAGAATTGACTCTCTTCATCTGTGGCTGAAATGAAATCGTTAATATAAGAAATTTCCTTACGTGAACCATTCGTATCCATTGACATATGACATCAGATTGTTACGAAATATATCGTAATTCAGCTGGTTTCCTTTTGACAGCTCTGCACGGTTAATATCATCGAGTCTGAGTAAATAGCCACTCACTGTAGCCTGAAATGAACGTTTGGGGATATTACACAAGATATCAGTTATAAACAGGGCATGACGGTTTATTCGGGTAAGATATATGTCATAATAATAAAATGCCACCATACCCTTTACTGGAGGTTGGTAACTATTTGCAAGTACGGTACAGACAATCATGCGGGAACTCACGTCGTCAGCGTTAACCCGATGCCCTAATATGTCACAACATGGGTCACATACAAGTGCATATGCGTCATGTTTAATTCACACACGATTATATCATGAGATTATGCGAATAGGGTCAGCAAGGAACAATCTGATTCGCCCCCATGGCAGTTAAAACAAGTCCTGGGATTATGCGAATAGGGTAACCCAGGAACATTCCGATTCGTCCCCAAGGCAGTTTAAACAAATTCTGGGATTATTCGAAAAGGGTCAACGAGGAACATAATGATTAGTCTACAAGACAGTACAAAAATTACATGAACGCATTTACAAATAAGGAGGGGAACTTGTGGGATACAATATCTAGTGAGGAAATATATCCATACACATATAGACGCCTCACTGGTGGTTGCAAGAAGGTGTGCCGTTTATACGAGAACAAAGCTGTGTTTTCAACAAACAAAATACTTTTTGTTACACAATAAACGCTCACAGTCGGCGTTTTGGGTTTCGGTTACCAGGAACTAAATATTCTCCCCATCAAGCGATATCTCATCCCAAAGAATTAATTTTAGTGAGTCTGTGCCAGCAGTAAACCCATATCATAGTTACCCCCGACTATGTGTCATCGCATACATGCAATCGAACGATATTGTTGATCAGCAAATATCTGAGAAATGCAAATTCTCATGGGCGCTACCATCTTTAAACAATCCCGCACATAATGGTAATCGGAAAAGGGGTTGGATAAATATCAACAATACATTGAAATGGAAACTTGAGGTTTGTGACATTTTCAAATATCATTTACGAATTTATCCCCTGTTTTCCAAAAGGCAGGCCGGTTTCCACTTAATGACCAATTCCGGGCCATGTCATGCCTTTATCCTAATATCTTTGTGGGTAGCTTTCGCACACGGCCACCTAGAATATTTTACTTTCTTCATACCTGTATTTCCTACGACGTTTAGTAGGGACTGTTCAATACATCCAACTCACGTGAGATATGACGGGATTGAAAATATTATACTAGTTTTTGTAAAAGGTGTCTCGTTGTAGATATATTGCAAAAGCAATGCTAAACTGTATATCAAAAGTTTCAATTGTCAGTCAACGCTTTGTCACCTCATTCTCGACTGTGAGTTTTAAAGGATACAATTCGGGTAAGATGCATAGCATTTGTGCAGAATTGACAAAGTTAGGTTTTTAAGATTATAGAGGTAAAAAGGAGATGGATTATTGAAATTGTTTCAGCAGTGTTTCAAAAAATAATGTTACCACTCTGCGAGGATAAACTGTCAGATTGAACGACTCTCGCTGCACGTTCCACTTGTTTACACCAAAAAGTGTGGCATATTCCGGATGTTCCTCGAGGTTCCAGTTGTCATAGTCCTCCATCAGAGATTGTAAGGCTTCATCAACATGCTCGGAATGTCCTGCAATACAGAGCAACTGTAATTCACTTTATTTGTACATAGGACTGGCTAACAATTATTTAACTACGATTAATATCGCTACTGAACATCCACTGCCCACCCGAATTTTATATTTTGTCTTGTCATAATTTCTTCAATGGTCCCAGAATATCGCAAATGCTACCATGCTAGGCGGAGTTTGTATAAATATTCAAGGTATATTCAAGGTGGGTCATCTCCATAGAAATTCTAATCGGCCAGAGAGTAGAAACACTTCGATCGTGTACGTGAACTACGATATGGTTGGTTATAATATTATGGATTAAGAATACTGATCAGCGATACGGATTTGATATTTTTGGAACATCATGATGTCTTGCCGGCATCATTGAAAATTGTGGACCGCTTCTCTCTTGCAGGAAACAAGCCTATGTTTATGTATACAATGATTGTCTTTTTGAATTTGGTGCTAATACTGTTATATGGAATATGGAATAGGTCTTTGGATTATGGACGCGGATATTCTCTAATGAACGACGGCTGGATTATGAATGACGGACTAGACGCTTGTAATATACTCCTACCCCCATGGCATGATGTCGTTTACCCTTTATCTGTATGATATATTGTAAGCTTTCGCTGTTAACAAAATCGAAGATTGGAGCTGATGCGTGAATTTACTTCCTCCGATTCACTCGCTATAAATAAGTCCTTTTACCTGTATGATGGCAAGGAATTACTCATATGTCGACGTCTGGCTGTACACATTATGCCACTAAAGGTAAAGCCATCGCCAACATGTGGAAGTCGTCACGTATCATATCTATTCCATCTGTTGGAGTTTCGTTGTACGAGTATCTTCATGGTGTTCATATGAACAGATACAATCCATGGATACTTATCAGTGATACGGACTGGACTATACGAATATCATGATGTCTAGCCGGCATCGCTGAAAAATGTTGACCGCTGCTCTCTTTAAGAAACTAGCTTATATACATGTATATAACGCATGACTTGGCATTTGGTTCAATTATGCTTTGTTTAAATAAGGATTTCGATGTAGATCGTCTTAGGGCTGTCAAAATTGCTTCTCTCTTGCAGGAAACAATGTTGTTTTTTTTATATTACTATTTATGCAAATTTAGAATTTTCCTACGAAGTAGGCTACCATCTGCAAATTCTCCGGCAGTCAGTCAGTGAGTCCACCCGAGACCTTTCGTCCGCAAAATAAGAAGAACCGTTGACATTAGAATATTGATTTTTTGCAAGAAGGTGCATTAGGGGACTGTTACCAGAATGTTCTGAGCTGATCTACTGTTGATGAAAATTTCTGCTGATTTTGGATGAAAATCTCTGGTGATTCTGACTTGGGCCGTGCCCATCTTAATATAGGCAGGATTTCAACTTGGGACCGGGGGATTTCCAAGAGCTCAGTGCGCATCGGAGTCCTAATGCATACCCTACTTCGTGGGTCCTGTGACGTTAGTCACACTGCCATGTATGCTAACTGCATTACCAGAAAGGTCATGGCATTTGCATGAAAATACTTTTGTGGACGACAGCTGAATACTGAATGTCGGATCTGTCGCCTATACTTTCCATTATAGACGCGAAAATTCTGTATGAACGAGGAAAAATTAGCATTCCACGAATGATCTTCATTGTGCTTAATTGTGTCCGTATCTTACATATGAGGATCACATAGCTCATCTCGATTTCTTTCCGTTGAGTTATCAGGATTACTAAACCATTATATTTCTTTTTAATTCGTGTCATGTGTCCACGTTAATCAAAGGGTACATATGGACTGATGAAGTAAAAACGTGGCTAAGACACAGATAACGCCAGAACATTCGTGAATCTCGCATACATCTTGGCATGACTTCGGTTAAAAGTATTGCAAAAATATCGAACTGTTGACTTATTATCGGGCAGAGGGTCGCTAATGAATGTTGGACCTTACATATGCTTTTAGGTTTCAGACGTATCCCATAGCAATTTGAACGATAATGTATGGAAGATATTGTTCCTACAAAATATGTGTTCTTTTTTTTTCTTGGGTATGTTTTTATTTAATCCTTTGAAATCAAAGTTAATTTTCGTTAACGGGCCGTTACACATACTCAGATGTTAGTGGACGAAAGGAAGGAATCTAGAAAAGAAACCGTTAGTCGACGGCAATGAAGCCAAAGATTATTAAACCATGGATAACATCTGGTATACTTAATTCTATTCGAGAAAAAAATAGGCTATTCAAACTACAACTGCGTCTTGATGATACCTTGATACGTAAGCAGTATCGACAATACCGCAACAAACTTAATCACACCTTAAAAACAGCGAAGAAATCTTACTTCCGCAACAAATTTAATGAATGCAATAATGACATAAAGGGAACATGGAAAGTAATCAACGAATTACTGAATCGCCCCAAAAGCACACAACTACCTAAAACATTCAATATCAATAATACAGAGACTACGGACTCTTACACAATTGCTAATGAATTCAATGATTACTTCTGTACGATTGCTAGTTCGCTGGCAGAAAAAATCCCATCCGTGAATTCACACTTCAGTGAATTCTTGACAGAACGCATCCAAAATAATTTCCAATTTAAACCATCTTCCAGCGCAGAGATTAATGAAATTCTTCTTGAAGCCAAAGACTCTGCGTCTGGCATTGATGGTATTAGTATATCTTTGGTTAAACTTGTTGCCAACTTTATAAGCAAACCACTCGTCGCAATCATTAACCTGTCTTTTCAATCCGGAGTCGTGCCATTGGCGATGAAAACGGCAAAGGTGACACCTATTTTTAAATCCGGTGACAATACATTAATGGAGAATTATAGACCGATATCTGTTTTACCGTGCTTTAGTAAATTGCTTGAAAAAATTGCTTCAAAACGTGTTAACGAATCCCTTGAAACATTTGTCATCCTTTGTTCTAATCAATTCGGTTTCAGATCAAACCACTCCACTTTCATGGCTGTCCTGTCTCTATACGAATATCTAACCTTAGCTAAAGAATCTAAGCTCTATAGCATCGCCACGTTTCTAGACCTTTCGAAAGCTTTCGATACTGTAAACCACCATATTCTTCTTCAAAAACTAGAACACTATGGATTTAGAGGAATTAGTAATGATTGGTTCAAAAGTTACCTTTCTGACCGTTATCAGTCTGTCAGCTATAATGGCACGACCTCGGCTCCTAGGGGAATCTCGTGCGGCGTTCCGCAGGGATCCATTCTAGGCCCCATGCTATTCCTGATCTATATTAATGATCTGAATGCTGCCTCTGATGTACTTAGCATAACTTTATTTGCTGATGACACCAGTGCGGTATTGTCCCACAAAGATCAGAATCAACTTTTTACTATTATGTCACGTGAAATACATTTAATGCACTATTGGTTCTCGGCCAATATGCTGTCCTTGAATATATGCAAAACCAAATATATGTTTGTAAAACCAAATTGTAGAGTCAGAGGCAACGATATAGGTCGATTATCTTTGCATGGTCAAGACATTGATGAGGTCGACAGATTCAAGTTCCTTGGTGTATTCTTAAACAACAAGCTGACCTGGGTAACTCACATTAGCGAAACATGTAAAAAGATCTCTAGAAATATTGGTATTATAAATTGTATCAAAGATTGTCTTGACAAACGAACCCTGTTTATACTATATTATTCTATGATATTTCCCTACCTCTCCTATTGTAATCTGATATGGTGCAACACATACCCTACTCATTTACAGTCACTGATCACATTACAAAAGAGAGCTATTAGAACTATATCACTTGTCAGTAAATATGAACATACTGCCCCATTATTTGCTCGCCTGAAAATACTTACTCTAGTTGACCTTAATCTATTCCTCACGCTGCAATTCTGTCATAAATTTGATGAGGTCGACAGATTCAAGTTCGACAGATTCAAGTTCCTTGGTGTATTCTTAAACAACAAGCTGACCTGGGTAACTCACATTAGCGAAACATGTAAAAAGATCTCTAGAAATATTGGTATTATAAATTGTATCAAAGATTGTCTTGACAAACGAACCCTGTTTATACTATATTATTCTATGATATTTCCCTACCTCTCCTATTGTAATCTGATATGGTGCAACACATACCCTACTCATTTGCAGCCACTGATCACATTACAAAAGAGAGCTATTAGAACCATATCACTTGTCAGTAAATATGAACATACTGCCCCATTATTTGCTCGCCTGAAAATACTTACTCTAGTTGACCTTAATCTATTCCTCACGCTGCAATTCTGTCATAAATTTGTCCACCATCCTTTCGTACTACCCCCCAAGTTTCAGAATTACTTTACGAAATTAGTCAATATTCACACATACCCAACTAGAGGTCAACTTAGGGGCCTCTATAGGCCATTTTACCGTACCGATTTATCGTTCTACACTCTAAAAATCAAAGCCCCTCGTGAATGGAACAAACTCCCCTCTAATTTACAAAATTGTGTTCCTATTTCTGTTTTCAAGTCCCAAACGAAAATCTATATTCTCGGCAAATATTAGTAACACCGTTATCTCTATACGGGCAAGCAATCACACAGGGTTTTATGTTCATTTTTTGAGTTTTCTTGTCACCCTCATTCCCTAAGTGTCCAACACCCTTACTACATTATCTTATAACGCTACATATCCCGCTATAAATAATGCTCTGTTTATTCATTTGGGATAATTCAAACCCCTTGGGGTTTTCTTCCCGCCAATTTCATGTATTTGTGCAATCTTCATTTTATTATACAGTATGTTATATATTTGTTTAAATACAATGTATTATTTGAAACGATTGGTGAAATAAAAAAACTCAAAACTCAAACTCAAACGGGAAAAATGTGTCTTGAAGGAATCTGTTAGTCAACGGTAGGGAAGAACCTAGAAAGGAAACTTTTAGACGACAGAGGGAAGGAGCTAGGAAAAAACTTTTAGTCGACAAAAGAAAGGAAGCTAGGAAGGAAACTGTTAATCGACGGAAGAACGGAAACTACGCAAGAAACATTTAGTCGACGTAAGAAAGGAAGGTAGGAAGAAAATGTTTACTCAACGGAGTGAAAAAAGCCAGGAAGGAAACATTTAGTCGACGTCAGGAAGGAAGCTAAAAAGGAAATTTTTATCCGAAGTATTAAAGAAAGCTAGGAAGTGAACTTTTAGAAGACAGAAGGAAGGAAGGTGGTATGGAAAATTTTAGTGAACGGAAGGGAGATTTCTAATTCTAGAAATCCCTCGAGGTACTTTTAGCCTACGGAAAAAAGTGAGCTTGGAAGGAACTTTTAACCGACGGAAGAAACTATGCTAGGAAAGAAACATTTAGTCGATGTCAGAAAGGAAGGCAGAAAGGAAACGTTTAGTCGGCAGACTGAAGAAAGCTAGAAAGGCAACTTTAGCCGAAGTAAGAAAGCTAGGAAGTAAACTGTTAGAGGACAGAAGGAAGGAATGTGGTACGGAAACTTTTAGTGAAAGTAAGGAAGCAATTTAAATCTGAAAGGAATCCCTAATACATTGATTCGTCTTGTCCAAGTTTTAATATGAGAACAACTTTTTGTGTATTCCTTTGTATTGGTATTAAAGAACACAAACAGGTAGGTCTAGTAACTCAGACACTTCGTTCTTCGTGGATTATCTAGAAGCATGATATGACGTAAAATAGTGGTATAGAGGGCCATGACCCACGCAGTGGTATGGAGCATCAACTGAAGACACGAATGTGCAAAGTATGACTGAAAACAAAACCGCGAAATTAAAGAAGGATGGGTAAGACTGATATACATTGAAATACCCTGATCGAGTTCAACTTTTCTGGATTAATAGTGACAAGATCTTCTTCCATAAATTATTATGCGTGGACGTAAACACATCTGTGTGCGAAAGTAAAATAATGTAAGGACATTAGCCCTCGTGGTCAACAATTTCTAATGATGCTTGAAGGACATATATAGGTGTTCCTTTCTCTAAGTCCGCGTAAGTTGTTAATTCCAGTATGATACGCATTGAACAATGAAATATAGAGTTAGGTGCAGGATTGGCTTTTTTTAAAGATATTTTTCAAATTTCCTATGCATTAACTTGGTGCTAAATAGCATACTTGGGAATATTGTGCAGATACTTTTGCTAAACTCCGCAGTAGGTAGAAAAGCGGGTTACTTTAATAGCATCTATATTCAATATTTAGCACTTTTATAATCTAGTCTAATTCGCATTAAAATATCTAACACCGTGTCGGAGAAAGGACAATATATTCAATATTTAGCACTATAATATTATCTAATTAAAATAGATTCGCACTTAAATATGTAGCTGACGTCTGAGAACAGACAATATATTGAATATTTAGCACTTTGATTATATCATCTAATTAGAAGAGATTCGCAGTTAAATATCTAGCTGGCGTCCGAGAAAGATAATATATTCAATATTTAGCACTTTATAATATCGTCTAATTAGAAAAGATTTGCACTTGAATATGTAGCTGGCTTCTGGGAATAGACAAATATATTCAATATTTAGCACTTTTATAATCTATACTAAATAGAAGAGATTCTCAGTTAAATTCCGCAAGAGATTTTTCGGAGAAAAGACAATATATTCAATATTTAGCACTTTTATAATCTAATCTAATTAGAAGAGATTCGCATTAAAATATCTGTAAAACCGTGTCGGAGAAAGGACAATATATTCAATATTTAGCATCTTCATAATATAATCTAATTAGAATATATTCGCATTTAAATATGTAGTTGACGTTTGAGAACAGACAATATATTGAATATTTAGCACTTTGATAATATCATCTAATTATAAGAGATTCGCAGTTAAATATCTATCTGGCGTCCGCGAAAGACAATATATTCAATATTTAGCACCATTATAATATCATATAATTAGAAAAGATTTGCATTTAAATATGTAGCTGGCGTCTGGAAAAAGACAATATATTCAAGATTTAGCACTTTTATAATCTATACTAAATAGAAAAGATTCGCAGTTAAATATCCACAAGAGCCTTTTCGGGGAAAAGACAATATATTCACTATTTAGCACTTTTATAATCTAATCTAATTAGAAGAGATTCGCATTAAAATATCTATAACATCGTGTCGGAGAACAGAAAATTTATTCAATATTTATCACCTTTATGATATAAATATCTAGCTGGCGTCCGAGAAAGACAATATATTCAATATTTAGCACTTTTATAATATCATCTAATTAGAAAAGATTTGCACTTAAATATGTAGCTGCATGGCGTCTTTGAAAAGACAATGTATTCAATATTTAGCACATTTATAATCTATACTAAATAGAAGAGATTCGCAGTTAAATATCCACAAGAGCCTTTTCGGAGAAAGGACAATATATTTAATATTTCGCACTTTTATAATCCACTCTAATTGGAAGAGATTCACATTAAAATATCTGTAACACCGTGTCGGAGAAATGACAATATATTCAGTATTTAGCACCTTTATAATATCATCTAATTAGAATATAATTTGATTGTTGCAATCAAGTACGAAAGGAAGATGTTGTTTTTGGAGTTTTGTTTCTTTCGAAATTACATTGAAAGGGGCCGATTGTCTCCGAAACACCTTCAGTTATTGGGTGCACGCCAATATAGAGTGTCGTTGAATGCTTGGTTTGTTGCGCCAGTAAGTCTGAACACATGTCAGCTGTCTTCGCCTCAGTCACAGTGACTTGAGTGGCAGGGGGTGTCTTCGTCGATGCTGTTGTTGTTTTGATTGTATATATATATATATATATATATATATATAAAGCTAGAGCCAGTATTAGGTGGACCAACCCTAAAATCCAGCATTAAGTAGACATTTTGCATATCTTTAAATAAGGCCTCTATCTGATGGCAGATTGCCTTTCCTATGTATTTAGGATCTTGAGAGAAACATACTACAAGCTTTAAGAAAAATTATTAAAATTATAAAATATACAAAATATATGGTCTGCTTAAAACCTGTATACACAAACACAGCATTAAGAGGACCATCACTTAATTACCAGCATTAAGAGGACCATTAATTATATGCCAGCATTAAGAGGACCATGATGTATATATGGCATCACGAGCATGAGAAATGGAAAAAATAATATTTTAATGATCGAATACGACGTTACAGCTTAATTTTGCGCAAAATTTTCAAAATCCATCAAATTGAATTTAAACGATGCTGATTGATGAAAAAATGGACTCAAAAGTGGTAGTATTCCCCATAAAGTTGTCCGGTATATAGGACTATATGCTCGAGAATTAAGAGGACCAGTATGCATTTTCCAGCATTAAGTTGCCATATATATATATATCATTGTATGCTCCAGTATTAAGAGGACCAGTATATATTTTTCAGATTTAAGTCACCCAATATATATGACTAGAGGCCTATTTCCTGCAGTATTAGGAGGACCAGTATGTATTTTCCAGATTTAAGTTACCCAGTATATATGACTAGAGGCCTATCCTCCAGTATTAAGAGGACCAGTATATGAGGTTATTATACAATGTTGAATCCAATGTGGAGTTTCATTGTACGAGTCTACGTTGGGTTGAAAGTCCGTATTGGACGAGACGCCGCTGGGATACACACGCCGCAGGTGTCGAGTCCAATACGGACTTTCAATCCAACGTAGACGAGTACAATAAAAGCTCCATATTGGATTCAACATTGTATAATGACCTGTTTATTATACATCGAAAGACAAAACCATGACAGAGTTAAAACTTTCGTTTATTACTGATAAAGTTACAAAGCATAACTACATAAAACTACACACATGAATACTTCGATTGTTAATTTCGCTTTTTTGAAATATGACAATCAAGTTAAAGAATACATTTAAAGATGTAATCAGCCTCAAATCTAGGCTGAAATCGATGTCTCTCAAACTCCACGAAAGTGACATATGTTACGATAGGTACAAAATGAAACACACTTGACCACAACAAACTAAACTTGTTTCTACCATTCACGAGAAAATAGAAGGATTTGGTCTTTGAAAATAAACAGCATGGCATGCCGTTTATTTTTCCACGGCCGTGTCAACAAGCGTACACGTGTGGTGCATTCCATCAACGTATGCTAAGCACGAGCCGTGACGTTATCCCATTGATGCAGCATTCAAATTCGTGAGCGTCGTTACGTCACTCAACGTCACGCAGTGACGTCATTTTCCTTTCCGCGTACAACACACTCAATGGCGAAACATTGAGTGTTGAGGCTGATTACATTTTTAAATGGATGATATATATTATGCTTTGATTTTTCATTTTCTGTTTTTTTTCCAAAATATTTACATTTGTTATAAATAGTACTATATTTAGAAGAATTATTTCATAAAATATTCAGGAAAATATGTATAATATATTCGAGCATCCTGTCTATCGCTGTCACTAGTGTCTGCCCGACTGTCAGAAGCAGATGACACTGTGACGACACTGGGACATGTACATATAACCTGAGTTACCCCCCTTTGAAAGAATCCAATACGCAGTCTTGACGAGTCCAATAACACTTTCTGACGAGTCCAATAGCACTTGCTCGCGGATCCAATACGGTTCTTGGTGCTGGACCGACACGTGGTACAAATAAACGGTTTTCATTGGATTACAAAATTATATGTATAATAATGTATTTTTCAGATTTAAGTCACCCAATATATATGACTAGAGGCCTATATCCTCCAGTATCAGGAGGACCGGTATGTATTTTCTAGATTGAAGTTACCCAAAATATAGGACTAGAGGCCTATATCCTCCAGTATTAGGAGGAGCGGTATATATTTTCCAGGTTCAAGTTACCCAATATATAGGACTAGAGGCCTATATCCTCCAGTATTAGGAGGACGGGTATGTATTTTCCAGATTGAAGTTACCCAATATATATGACTAGAGGCCTATCCTCCAGTACTAGGACCAGTATGTATTTTCCAGATTTAAGTTACCGAATATATAGGACTAGAGGACTATATCCTTCAGTATTAGGACCGGTATGTATTTTCCAGATTGAAGTTACCCAATATATATGACTAGCGGCCTATTTCCTTCAGTATTAGGAGGACCAGTATGTATTTTCCAGATTGAAGTTACCAAATATATATGACCAGGGGCCTATATCCCTCCAGTATTAGAAGGGCCAGTATGTATTTTCTAGATTTAAGTTACACACACATTTTCCCCAAGCTGTAACCATGATGGTCCGGCATTGGTACCAACATGGTCCACTATAAATTGGTAAACATTTTGTTCACCGCCAATGTCGAGATAGATGTATGGGTGCCAACGATGTACCGATATAAATGGTACTAGTACATCATGGTGTGGTAAACATTTGGACCGATATATGGTTTCGTTTTGATAGCCGCAGTTTAGTATGCAAATCGTGTTTTCAATTATTCCTGGTAACAAAAACAATATTGTGAGACTGTTGTCGAAAACAAATGCTCCGCTGGAAGTGGATTTCCACCAAATTGAATTCAAACGATGCTGACTGATGAAAAAATGGACTCAAAAGTGGTAGTATTCCCCATAAAGTTGTCCGGTATATAGGACTATATGCTCGAGAATTGAGAGGACCAGTATCCGTTTTCCAGCGTTAAGTTGCCAAATATATATATCATTGTATGCTCCAGTATTAAGAGGACCAGTACGTATTTTTCAGATTTAAGTCACCCAATATATATGACTAGAGGCCTACATCCTCCAGTATTAAGAGGACCAGTATGTATTTTTCAGATTTAAGTCACCCAATATATATGACTAGAGGCCTATATCCTCCAGTATTAAGAGGACCAGTATGTATTTTTCAGATTTAAGTCACCCAATATATATGACTATAGGCCTATATCCTCCAGTATTAGGAGAACCGGTATGTATTTTCCAGATTTAAGTTACCCAATATATACGACTAGAGGCCTATATCCCTCCAGTATTAGGAGGGCCAGTATGTATTTTCTAGATTTAAGTTACACACACGTTTTCCGCAAGCTGTAACCATGATGGTCCGGCATTGGTACCAACATGGTCCACTATAAATTGGTAAACATTTTGTTCACCGCCAATGTCGAGATAGATGTATGGGTGCCAACGATGTACCGATATAAAATGGTACTAGTACATCATGGTGTGGTAAACATTTGACCAATATATGGTTTCGTTTTGATAGAGGCAGTTTAGTATGCAAAGCGTGTTTTCAATTATTTCTGGTAACAACAACAATATTGCGAGGCTGTTGTCTGAAAACAAATGCTCTGCTGGAAGTGGACGTCCGTAGAGGCCTGGGCATCATCAAAGAAGTTCTGTGGTTGTTTTTAACCAACCGCAGTGTCTTCCTGATCGTCTTCAACCAAAAGGTAATTTGGAGTGTCTAAACGATCCTTTTCACGGAACTTGCAGATTCAGAACACAGGGCTAACTAGCACTGTTTTGTCAGAGATTTTTTTGAAAATTTAAAATTAAATCTTTTTAAATTTTTTTTTTTTTTTAATATCTTGGAAACACTAAATTATTATATAGCTTACTATAATACTGATACATGGTCATATTCTAAAGCGCGAGCCCGTTTTGCCGAGCATGGAAAATTACACTTTATAGAACGTACCCGAATACACAGACCAGGTTAATAACATGGCCTCGAAAATGACGTGGAGAGAAAACACCAACTTTTTTTAAATCGGTCTAGCGATCGAACCAGTGCACGAAATGCGCCAAAGTTGTATGCCATTGAACGAGGACATCCTGTAGCTTATGTTGACGTGTCATTATCCCAAAAACTGTTACTAATTATCACTGTACATCCAGATGAAGTCCGATGTTACACTAAATTTTCTTTAGTCGGACAAGATCGTGGCCAGAAATTGTCAGTGTAAACCGCACTGAACAGGCAGTTTTGGCCAGTGCGGTTTACACTGACATTTTCTGGCTACGATCTTGACTGACTGAAGAAAATTTAAAAAAATTTAATTTTAAATTTTCAAAAAAATTTCTGACAAAACAGTGCTACTTAGCCTTGTGATTCAGAACAGAGTTTAATAAGTCCTCCGAAAGAATAAATCGGCCGTACGGACAAACTGCAGGCCTGTGTGCGAACAAGCCCAGATATATGTGATGGAAGAACCTATTTTCAAATCAGTCAAAATTACGTAAAACCGCCACAAAGCAGATTCCCCCCCCAGTAACCTTCTCCTCCACCCCTTTCACAGACACACATGATTGGGGGTTAGATACGCTACTGTTCTGCAATGGAATTTTATCCAATCTTGTCAGGAAAGTATCCTTTATTAGAGAGCCCACAAACCCCCAAATAGGCAGTAGTTCAGACAATGCACCCCTCCCCCTCCGAACCCACAAATGTCACAATAGAGGGGATTGCTGTGCTCCCATACAACAAAGACCAGCAGTGGCGCCCATTATTCAATGCAATCAGCCCAATACATCATTTTGAATGGCTTATGAATTCACTATATTTCCACAAACAGCACAGTTAAAACACTTAAAATAATGGTAGTGTCCATCTCAATAACTTTATTTGGAAATTTAGAGCAGAACAATAGGTTATATAAAGGCATTTCCCAAACAGCACATATAGTCTTATGTGTGAGAAATAGTCATCTCAAGGGTTGGTTGTTCGAATACTGTCAGATATACTGCAATCACTATCAGTATATATATTTTAAGCTCACCTAAGGCCACTATCAGTATATATATTTTAAGCTCACCGAAGGCCACCCACAATAAAATTTGTGTTTCCAGTAACCAACTTTAGAAAAATTGGGTAGGTAGGTAGGCTGGCATGTCACACTTACTGTCTGTCTTTATCGTTAATGAGGTAGGTCAGATACACGGTAAGACTGAGCCTGGGACGATGTGTATCCATTCGCAGCCTACTTTTGGCAACTGCAAGAGGGAATTTCCTGAAATCAATACCACACCATCAATACTACTGAACCATGGGTTATCTCCCTTTGACCAAGGCAGGAGTTTTCTAATAATTCACGTACCAAATCAACATAACCTGATGTGACCAATTCTCAACCTGTAACCACCTGGGTTATCTATACACGGTAAGACTGAGCCTGGGACGCTGTGTATCCATTCTCAGCCTACTTTTGGCAACTGCAAGAGGGAATTTCCTGAAATCAATACCACCCAACTTCGTCAGTCTTGTCTTGAAATTACTTTGACTTCACGAAAGTACAGATTATTTTCCTGAAATTTCCAAATAACATTTTGGAGTTGCCAATTTTCATCATTGACTGACAGGTTAACTGATGCAATACTTCCTGCATATGGAATAAAACTCTGAAACTGTTTGGAAGTAATTGTCCTCATTTGTCTTTTTAATCAAACTACAAACTATCAATCACCACCAACGTCTGCCTCGAATTCTGACCAGTCACTCGAATAAATTGTATCACCTACTAAATATAGGAGAATGCATAGGGGATAGATATGGCCGAAAATAAAAAAAAATTGTTTCTGGTCAGCTTGTGTGTCATACTGAACCATTGGTTATCTCCCTTTGACCAAGGCAGGAGTTTTCTGATAATTCACATACCAAATCATCATAACCTGATGTTGTGACCAATTCTCAACCTGTAACCACCTGGGTTATCTATACACGGTAAGACTGAGCCTGGGACGTGTGTATCCATTCTCAGCCTACTTTTGGCAACTGCAAGAGGGAATTTCCTGAAATCAATACCACACAACTTCGTCAGCCAATCAGCTAGAGTCTACCGATGTAATCCCAATGTAACCCACCATTTTCGAGTCGTGTACTGCCCTACATGTTCAAAATTACAGATCTACAATGACTCTTGGGTGATATAAAAGTTATTTATACCTGTATCTTTTGTAAACTCAGGCAATATTGGTTTCCGAAGTGGTATGAAAACCTGTAATTTATTGGATTTCTCCAGTCTGTTCTCCACCGGATGAAGGCCGAACAGAATCCAGTAAAATCCGCTCACATTGCTGTTGTTGTAGGACCTGATATAAAGTACTGGGTCCTTGAATGAATAGTCTATACCTAAAGCTAATCCCAATCATTGCTGCATCTTTTAGAGTTGAAATGTACAGGTTTTTAGATCCTTCTTTTAAAATTTTATGTAAGTTGAATAATGATAGAAATACCGGGATATCTATTTCACTTGGTTCAATTTGAAGTATTTTGTCTGACCGAAGCTTTCAAAATGTTAGTTTCTCAAGCTCAGAGCCGATTGTGAACTCGGGTCACACCAGCCTCCCGAGGAATGAATGTTACAAGCATGGACGTCTGACCAGGTGATCTGATGATGGGATGTCACAAACCAGTGTCAAACAAGCTCATGGCAATGCAGGAAATGAACACCTATGCATCTCTAAGCAGTGAGTCACAGATCTAACAGACATAATGTAGTTTTATGAATATACATCCATTGTCAGAACACTATAATTCTAATTTGGTCTTCCTTGAGCATTTTGAGATCAGTTAAACTGAAATATGTCACTGATTCATGTGGTTCAGTCATTATCATCATATCAAATGCAATATATATTAAAATCTAATGTCATCCTTTTATTTGAAAGGTAACAGGATGCTCGCTGCTCTGAGGTGTTGCAATGCAGTCTAGGAGTCGCTTATTTTGCTGTAGAGAAGAATTTACACCATGAAGAAAGGAGTCTGGTGGAATACAGTTCTCAAGTTCTTTCGATTTGACCATGTTGACAGAACATTTTGAAATTCTTGGGACAGTCTTCAGCTGGGAATCATAATGCTCAAATAGTTGGCAGATCATTCACTTTGCTAATGGCATTGGTGTTGTGCTTGGATTATTCACCACCCTGAGGACAACTTTAGCACAGTATATTCTGTGAAGAAAAAATATATATCATAACAACATGCAATTAATACAATTTCTGACATACCTACAAACATTTAGAGAAGGAAATCAAAGCAACATCACTAAATTTAGATCTCCTACAAGGTGCTGTAACACCCTCTGATTGCACTGTGAAGAAAAAAAAAAGGCATGCATGCGCATTTGGTCTGTATCAATTTTGATCACCACAGGGAGCATATATCTGTATACGAATGTGAGAGAGATGCAAAATGCATCCAGTATATCTTGTAAAATTGGCTTGTTTAGCAGTGTCATGCTGAGCCCACTCCACTCCGTTTACATGTGGATGATGCTGATTGGCCAACAATATTCCCAGTGCAATCAGAGGATATATCTGACATTGGGAGATGCATGTACATACAACCGATGCCATGACAATGACATTGGAGAATTGGAAAGAATTAAACTTAATGTTGCATTGTCTACATTGGAGGATAGTACAATCGATTGAGTGGAATCTGTAGTATATTTAGTACCAAACGAGGTTTGAATGACAACACATGAACAACTTCGTTCAGCCATGTATTCCCAGAATGACCTTCCTTTTATTCCTCAGATACAGAAGAGTTCCATACCACCAATTCATGGTGTAGGGGAGATAACTCTATACCACACTCCTTCCCCCATATGCCAGAAGTTGTAGAATTATGGGTATACACTCAATTCTAGTTCAGAATAACACATTTCAAACTATTGGCTGATATATGATGCCTCACAATATTTAAGATTTAACCAACAATGTCTGTAATTGTGCTCTGAAACAATAGCACTTTTGAGGAATGTTAGTGGAATATGTTCACATTTACTTCTCATCATAAAATGTCAGCACAAAGGTGAAAACAAATTAGAACTCAGAACATATGTACAGTTAATCCAATTAGTCTCAACGTTATAACTTCTGTCTTATTATAATTCGGATTGTAAACTGTGATGAACCGATTATCATGTCACACATATAGTTACAAGTCCAATCTGTTTGGGGGTTGTCGGTTTCGAGATGGATTTCTTCTAGGATTCAGTTCAGGACCAGACATACATGTAACACGACTAGATCCATCCGCCGCACTCACCATTTCTGGTGAATTGATCACGGCATCATTGGCGACTTCAGTCACAGGATGACCCTGTGGTTTTACAAGATCTTGTTTTGAAGGATTCACCTCAAACTCACCTGGATATTTAGAGGAACCTGAACCGGATGGCACTATACTGATTGAGGTTGGGGTTTCTAGCGCTGGGGTCTCAATTTCAAGCTTTGCTTTGTTAAGCAAGATTTGGTCGATGTGTACATGTCTGAGATTGCCCTCCACCTCTACGGCATAGGTCACCGGTCCAAGTTTCTGTACAATTTTGCCAGGTAACCACTTCCTTAACCCAGATCTGAAGTTTTTAACCAACACATTTTGACCTACTTCTAGTTCCCGCAGTGCCTGTTTCCCATCATGATGCAATTTTTGTTGCATCTGTTTCTTCTCGATCTGATCAGCAAGATTGGGTTTCAGTAAACTCAACCGTGTTCTTGGAAGGCGTTTCAAGAACAACTCGGCGGGAGTGACACCAGTAATGGTGTGTGGGGTATTGCGGTAAGACAAGAGGAAGTTTGCTAGTTTGTGCTGGACATCAAGTTTTCCCAAGTTGGGATCGAAAACTTGCTTGAGCATCATATTTTTGAATGTTTGTACATTCCTTTCAGCTGCACCGTTGGATTGTGGGTGGTACGGAGGGACCCTAACATGTTCTATACCGTTTGATCGAAGGAACTGTTCAAACTCGGCACTAATAAATTGAGGCCCATTGTCCGACACGACAACTTCAGGAAGACCCCATCTAGCAATCAAGTTTCGTAAGGCAGCTATGGTTTTCTCTGTGGTGGTGGATCCCATTATACAAACCTCTGGCCACTTGGAGTGTGCATCAGTGCAAATAAGGAAGTTTTGTCCATCTTTTTCAGCGAAATCAATATGGACTCTCTGCCATATCCGTTGGGGCCAAGGCTAAGGGTTCAAAGGTGCTGGGGGAGGGCCATTTCTTACCAGTGAACATGACACACAATTGTTCACTTTCACTTCAATGCGCTCATCAAGACCAGGCCACCAAACATAACCACGTGCTAGAGCCTTCATACGACAAACACCAGGGTGTCCCTCATGCAATATACTAAGTATTTGGGTTTGCAGTTTCTCCGGGATCACGACGCGAAGCCCCCACAAAATGCACCCTTGTTCTAGCGATAATTCCAACTTACGAGTGAAATAGGGCTGAAGACGTTCATCTAACACTTTGTCAGGCCATCCTAATTTCACAAAATCTACCACCTTAGAAAGAATGGGGTCTTTTGAAGTGGCTGTACTAACCTGTCGACTGGTGACTGGAAGACTGTCTACCAGTGAGAACTGAAATATCTCTGGCTCTATGGGATCAAACTGTGTTTTCTGAGGAAGCCTAGATAACGCATCTGCGTTACAGTGGAGACCTGATTTCCGGAATTCAATGTGATACTGATATGCAGAAAGCACAAGTGCCCATCGCTGCAAGCGTGCAGCTGCTAGAGTAGGCACAGCAGTATGTGGCCCAAATATGGTGGTCAAGGGCTGGTGGTCAGTTACTAGGGTAAACCATCTGCCATACAGATATTGATGGAGCTTTTTCACTCCGTACACAATTGATAATGCCTCTCTCTCCAACTGGGAGTAGTTTTGTTCACTAGTAGTGAGGGTGCGGGAAGCAAAAGCTACAGGCCTTTCATCACCATTGTCCATTGTATGGGACATTACGACTCCGACACCGTAAGGTGACGCATCACAGGCCAGACGTAGAGGTTTTGTGGGGTCATAGTGCACAAGTAACTGACCTGAAAGAAGTAACCTCTTGCACTGTTGGAATGAGGTTTCACACTGCTGTGACCAATGCCACTTGCTGTGTTTTTGTAGCAATGCATTCAAGGGGTGCAAGACGGTGGATAAATTGGGCAAAAACTTGCCGTAGTAATTGAGCATACCAAGCCAAGCTCTTAACTCATCTTGATTACTTGGACTGGGAGCATTTACTACAGCTTGGACTTTCTCTTGGGTGGGGCTGATGCCATGGCGGCTGATGATGTGACCTAGGTATTCTACCCTATCTTTCAGGAACTGACACTTGACCAGTTTTACCTTGATGTTGTGTTCTTCTAGGCGTTTCAGAACAAGTGCTAGAGTTCTGTTGTGGTCGTGAACATCCTTGCCTCCCACTAAAATATCGTCCTGATAGCACTGGACATTGTCAATGCCCTGCAGTACTTGATCCATGACATTCTGAAAAATGGCAGATGCTGAGGATACCCCAAAACTCAATTTATTGTATCTGTAGAGCCCCTTGTGTGTATTTATTGTCAGATATACCTTGGACTGCTCATCCAACTCTAACTGTTGGTATGCGCTGGTTAAATCTAACTTTGTAAAAACCGTATTCCCAGCCAGTGTTGAGAATAAATCTTGGACTGTTGGAAGGGGGTATTGCTCTACATCAAGGCATTTGTTAACTGTGGATTTGTAGTCTCCGCATATACGGATTTGGCCATCGGCTTTAGGCACAACTACAATGGGAGATGCCCAATCACTGTGGGATACCTTTGAAATAGTTCCCTCTTTCTCAAGTTTGTCTAACTCAGTTTCCACCTTCTCTTTGAGTGCATAAGGCACAGGCCGGGCTTTGCGAAAAATAGGATTACAATCCTTTTGGACCTTGATTGTGGCCTTATGCCCTTTTATGGTGCCTACCCCCTCACTAAAGACCCCTGGAAATTCTCTAACTATGTCAGGGAGGTCCCCATCCTTTTCCTGTACATGGAAAATTTTAGACCAATCAAGGGTGATGACGGACAACCAGTCCCTACCTATCAATGCTGGACTAT
>JAVTVY010011062.1:0-54265 GCA_036873755.1 Hanleya hanleyi | reverse complement strand
TTGTTAATAAATACATCGAAAGACCCGTTCCGGATTCACATCTGTTGCGTGGATATGTAAGTTTCAAATACACGTGTGAACTGCTACATTTCCATTCTGTCTATAATTCAACACCGTGTCACTCGACAGTGTCACTTGTGTCATGTTTCCATAACATCACACAGGAGAAGGACCAACATGAACTGACTTAAATTTACAGTTCGAGAAAAAAATCGGAAAAATCAAACTGTCCTGCACAATTTGGCAGAAGTATAGGTATTTGCTTCATTTTCGCACGATGATGTTGATTGCATTTATTGTGCAGTTATTGAACATTGGCGCTGAGGGATTTGCGGCGACCAAGATAGCTGTGGGAATGTCACACGATGTGGGCGGGACAGCGGTGCTGTCGAATTCACAAAACAGCTGATTAAGATCAAAATCAAAGTCGTCGGCATGGCCTTCTGCTCGTACATCCTGGGTGTGTAACACGGCCGACGTGGCATCATTTGACGTGGATGCAGGGTACTGAGAAGATGATGTCACAGTTTCTGCAGGATGGGGTTTGACAAGAACATTTACTGGAAGTGTATGCGTACCGGTATTCGTCTTTCGGGTTGAACCCATCGTGTCAGGAAAGGCTCTTTCAGGTAATACTTCAAAGTTCTGGCGGACGCTTTGTTCGATTTTTTTGTGTTGCTGGGAATAATATTAGCCCGCTTTTCAACAACTTCATCGTCCGTGTGAGACGCGAAACGTTTGCCTGATTCAGCCATTTTGTTTAGCAGACGATGGAATCTAGTGAACACCTGTTCGTTGCCCTTGGCATGCTTGGCGACGGGGGTATACGATATATATTCGACCAGCAAGTTGACAATACAGCATCACACATGAGGTCTGTCAGCCAATCAAAAGTCTACATGCTTCTCTGAGATATGATAAATATCTATACGGTAGGTGTCCTTTCTCATCTAGTTTCTCTGTAAGACTTTTTGAGTTTTTAAGTAAATGAGTCAGATCTGTCATTCATTGGGAACTCGTCGTCCGTAAACAGTTTTTAAAGGTCCATAATGCAAAGACCTGTCACATTAATAATTTTAGCACCTAACTTGACATAACCGAAAGATAAAATTAAATTGAAGTTACTTGAACGATAAAAGCGATCAGCAGTTTTCAATGATCCCGACAAGATAAACTGAATTCTGTTCATTACACCCATGTCACAATTCGATGTTCGTACAGTGTAGTACATTGCCGTGATAGTCCAAAACGTGATTTCATGTTATTGGTAGGACTAAAAAGAAATAGAAGGTTCTAATGAACAAATTAATCTGCTAGATGAGTACCTCAGTCCGGCTTTGATTGCGACTGTTCATATAAATACTACGGAGATGTCTTTCACATAGTGTTTATACGATCCCTAGCCCAGAGTTAAGCGGAATTACATACAAATTACAATACATAGCGCCAAATATCTTCAACACTATGATTATAGTTTGCAATCAACAGATAATATTTTTTTATTTTTTTTATTTATAATTTATTTATTCCCAAATATAATGTATAAGTCACTTTTACATAGTTTAAAAGCAAAGCAAAAAGAAACTTACATGACAATACGCACATACATATAGAAGAAAAATACAGAACAGTGAAACAAAACCGACTACTTCTTGTCAAACTCAGTTACATGTAGCATTTCAGGCATTTTCTAGGAATAGAAACTTATCCCACTTGTTATAAAATTTATACAAAGATTTATTTTATTCGACAGGTTTGGCGGAATATTGAAAACACAGCAATAATATCTGGCACTTGATTTGTAAAACTGCATCTATAGATATAATGTTTGGCGGACAGAATGAATTGATTAATGATAATAGGCGCATCTAATATGCCAAATATAATATTCTTTGTAGATAGTACAAATTGATAATCAAAGGATAAACAGATAATATTTACGGCGATATCTTTCACATAGTGTTTATACGATCCCTAGCACAGAGTTAAGCGGAATTGCATACAAATTACAATACATAGCGCCAAATATTTTCAACACTATGATTATAGTTTGCAATCAACAGATAATATTTATCACCGAATTTTGTCGTTTGATTTTATAACTTCTTTTATAGAAATGCCTTGTGGGGGGGGACTTGGTTTAATGTCACACTCTAGGTTATTTCACTCACATGGTGATAGCCAGTTTGGTTGGTGGAGGAAGCCGGACTATGCGGAGAGAAGCACCGCCCATCGGCAAGTCACTGGCAAACTTTCACAAATGCAAGCGTGGCTCGAACCTTCGGCGGATTAGCGGTGTGAGACTAGCGGCCACGGAGGACCCTCAATGCCTTGGACGTTGATTGAAATCATCAACGTTTTGACAAACCTTAGCATATGCTACAAGGTGGAATATGTATACTCCATATGCAGGTCCTTCAGGAATATTACTATGCATGAAAAGGTAATTTACAATGTTGTAAGCGTCCTGTTGTCGTATACTCGATGTGAGAGAAAGCCATTGTTGCTTTTGTACAGATAAGTCCAAATAGGATGTTCCATTTGGCTAATCCGTAGCCTCCCCCTTACAAAAATATCTTATAGGACCCTATCAGATTCTGAAAAATCCTATAAGATTCCGACAAATCCTATTGGATTTAATAGGGTAGCAATTCGATCGAATAAGATTTCTAGAGTCCTATTGGATCTCATAGAATAAATATAACAAGCCTGTTGGGTTTAATAGGATAGCATTTTTGATCCGATAGGATTTCAAATATCATACCATATCCTATAGGCTAGGATAAATCCTATTGCTGTCCTATATGATCATATGTAATAAACTTCCAAAGAAGAGTGGAAATTGATTCCACTCAAGTTCAGTGAAATTCGCTCAGGTTGAGTGAAATTCACTCAAGTTTGAGTCAATAAATCACTCAAGTAGTGGGCAGAATCACTCAAGTTGAGTTGAAATTGACCCCACTCAAGTAGAAAATGTGGAACTGATGGTATCTTCATTTTGCAATGTTTTTATAAGCAAATCGAATGTAGTCCAATGAATATCGGAATTTTCCCACAAACGTTTAGAGTAACATATCATTATAAATTAGAACAACGTGTTTAATGATCTTAATTAGCTCTGGGAATATCCCAGCTTAAAGTGACATCAAATGTCATTTGCATGAAATCAGATTTGAACTTCACAGTTCAATATTGCTGCAACTGTGTGAGATATTTACATGTGGTTACTGACAAATTACTTGAACAAACTGTGAACTCTTTCGTATCTTTGAAAGTGATCTGTACCATGGATTTTCATTTGAATAAAATAAAGATATTAATAATATCAATCTCTCTAATATTAGTGTTATCAAAACAGTATCATATTATTATTACATAAGAAATCTTGTTGAATTTAGATTTTATAATCAGTCCAAATCCATGATTTGAAAGTAAAATTGGACAAAATGGGGAAAATATTTTTAGAAGAATCCGTTCCAACGTTGTCGGCAACAAAAAATGTCTATTAAAGAATACCTTATATTATGCCCTACATTATTATCAATTGTTTAAATATAATTTTTATATAATTTCTGATAGACTTTCTGAGTTATCTGCCCTTGATAATTTAATTGACCACTGGGGGCGCCACCATCATCTTAAAACAAAAACAGAGAAAAATGGCTGACCACAAGTGCAGAAATCAGGTTGATTTGTTCAGGTTAAGCTAGAACTATGGAGGTTTGAAGAACTGTATTGCAGATCGTGATGAGTGAAGCTAGTAATGGTAAGTGATAAATATATAACTAAAAAGTTTCTTTTTTCATAACTTAATAAGCAAATACACTTCTAGATTGAACAGTGGAACAGTGGGACCCACTAGGAACATCAGCTATTATTATCAACAAGTTTCCCTTGACATTCTTGGCATATTAAACGATTGATGTTGGCCTCAATAACTATTGCTTTTTGGATCGGTTGTAATAAGGTGCCTCACCTTGTAATTGCAGTGAAATTTAATAGGTCATATAGCATGACTTTCACAAAGAAATTTGTCTCAATATCATTTTCAGATTTCTCTAGGTTCATCAAGGCAGTGTGGATTGCCATTGTCATGATTGTGTGCATTGTCAGCTTGGAAACCCCAGGCTTGGGACCTCATATGAAGATGGGCCATGCACCCCTGTAGAAGCTCCCCCCTGAGGGTGAGAAATTTTTATCACACCACTGCTTGTGTACTTACTGTTCATGTCAAAACAGTGGTATTTAACTGAATGGTAACTCTTAATAAATTAGTTGACATCTTGTTGTTTTGAACTGTTTATTGATTTATAAATTTTTTTGATTGTTGTTCCTTCCAGAAGATTAGAGAATATTTCCATGCCAAATTTCTGACAAAATGGTAAAGAAATATGTTTTAAAATATATTGATAATGAATAAAATTTATTTCATTCAAGGGATGTAACTGTGGTGAACAAGAAATTGAACCATCACTGCAATATATCACAGAATTGAGATCAAAACACTCGAATCCTGCATATAACTGTGTTTTCAAACCTCAGTTTGCGGATCTCTATTTGAAGAAACCCTCCATTATCCCACTTCTTAGAATTCGTATGAAACAACACATTGTAGCAGCTGGTACTAAGCTTAGTAAAATTTTACCTAACAAGCTCTTACCAATTCCAACATGGCAGTTAGCTCAAACTGAAGTAGATATTTCTCTAACGAAATATAAAAAGGCAGACACGAGCCAGCTACTGAGAGAGAAATACAGATCGCAGCAGGCTATTTATACAGATGGTTCTAAAGATGGTGAGAGAGTAGCATGTGCTATTATCTTTAATTTCAAAACTAAAACCTGTCGATTGCCAGGTAAAAGTTCGATATTCACTGCAGAAGCAAAAGCCATATTATTGGCTTTAGAAGGTATTGGGTCCACTAAAAAGAAAACATATGTCAAATTCCCACATTCACTGTCATGCCTCCAAGCGATTAAAAGTGGAACTTCGATTCATTCCACTATCTTGAGTATATCTGTAGATTTGATCAACATATTGATATTTTGTTCTGTTGGTTGCCTAGTCACGTTGGCATCAAAGGTAATACTGAGGCTGATAGTATGGCTGAGGCAACACTAGATGATGAGGCTGATCCTGTTGAAATCCCATATAGCGATTTCAGACCCTCTATCCGTACTTCATGAGTTAACACAAACCTGTAGAACAGCCAGAAACGTTTCGATCAAACGATGTAGAATCGGCCATACACGATTAACTCACGAACATTTACTTTAAAAAAAGAGCCAGTCCCAATATATATTCCATGCCATGAAGATCTTTCTTATCGATTGTATAGATTTTTGAGATTGTAAGAGATCCCTTTTATCGAGCGACTACTTTGGAAGATCTTTTTAGCCGGGCGAGGGAGGATTGCATCTTGGGTTATTTGAGAGAAATCGGGTTGTTACTTAAGTTTTATTATGACTGTGTATGTTTTAATGCGGTGTATTACTAAGTTATTGGCTTGAGTACTTATAATTTTGTTTGATCGTCGCTATATAGCTGAACTATTGATGAACGCGACATTAAACCTTAATTCTCTCTCTCTATCACTGATGACAACGAGCCATACTATTTTTAGTCCTAAAGTTATATCACTTGTCACCCACTTATAATTAAGATTTATTGCTATTCTATTCTGTGTGGGGTTTTTTTTCTGGCAATGTGCGCATTATTTGAACATGGTTCCAGAAAATCAACCGGAGTGGTCCGAGAAAGATGGCAATGGACCTAATGAGTGCATTGTTTACGAGAAATGAAATGGCCTCCCATACTTTGACAGGGATGAAACCCAATGTGAAAAAAGGTTGAGGCCAAGCCTGCAATTGATCAAGAAAATACCAAAACCACCCAAGATAAAAACTTTTTTTTCCATACAAATTCCAACATCTGATAATTAATCTCAAGATCGAAGAGCATGTTTTTGATAGCTAATATTGTGCAAATTTGAAATGTTGTGATTGAATATATTGATATGATTGTTATTTGTTAACACCAAAACTGACGGCTTTCCCGTACAGCTTTATGTAGCATGAGTAACTCATTCACGAAATAGAGCATAACCATACAAATCATTATCTCTCACAGTGGCTAACTACAAATTATTTCATTCTCTTTCAGACTACTGCCAGAAAAAATTGCTCGGTTCTGAGAAGGCCATTCCGGATGCCATGAAATCTAAACTGAATGACGAGCAGAAGCTCCACGGGAAACTGATGGAGAGAGTTTGATACTCTGTTAATGTTCCTCTGTGTATATCTATCATTATAGTGCACATGTCCACAATAAAGAAAGTACTTATTCTATTTTATGTTTGTTCCTTTTCTTTCTATGCGTACGTAAATTTACCAGAATCTCTTTCCCTGTAGCATATCTGTGCTACATCCAAAACAAGCAACGTTTACGCTAATACATTTTCTGATGCATTTACTATTTTACAATACAGGAGCATTTTGTATTTCGTGGATTGACCATAAAGGATAAGCTATCACTCATCCAAATTTTATAGAGAAATCCTGTAGATTTCTCAGAATCTATTCCATAACTAAATCCTATAGGGCCCTATTAAAAATCCCGTAGGATCCTATTAAAAGTCCCATAGGATCTTATCCTATTAACAAAATCTGATAGGATAAAATTTTATAGGATAGTATATGATTTTGGCCCAAAATCCTATAAGATTTCTTAATGGGATGCTGTTAAAAAATCTCGTAGGATCCTATTAGAAATCCTATAGGATTTTATTGTATAGGATCCTATTAGAAATCTTATAGAATTTTGGGCCAAAATCCTATACGATCCTATAAGATTTTTTGGCCTTCAAATCCAGTGAAGGAGGGTAATATTTCAGGTAACCACATGTATTCAACATCTGAATTTCTCATTTCTTTTCATATTGCCGAAGAGAGAAAACCGGCACGACAGTTATCCATTAGACAATGATTTAAAATCGAAATTGTGTCGGCAGCCGTCGTCTGGAAAGATTTTCATCGCTGAATATTGCGAAACTTTTTCCAGAGAATTTTTTGTCATTAAAATGATTTCTTTATCCAGATCCTGAAATGAATATATTTAATGTTGTATACAAGATATCTGACACTAGTTTTATCAGTAGTTACATTCGGGACTCGAAGCCATATCATACCAGGCTCTTCATAGACAGATACAGCGATAGGTTAACAAGCATACGCACCAATATTCACTAAAGATACGAACTTCAGTTTGTCTGTTGTTGACAAATTTGACTTCTCGTACTTGAAAGGATCTATACCGAAATGAAATGCCAGTCTTGAATGTTTGTCGATCAGTACATTTTGCCCAGATGGATAAAAGCAAGGAAAAATATATTAACATTTAGTGTGTTTCAGGTAGAGCGAAAGTCAATCGCAACGTAGTTATATTACAACGATAACAAATGTAAATCTATATTCATGGCTATACTTGGGGCTGATAAAGTGTTACTATAGACTTGTGACATTTTTCACATAGACACGGTACAATGGATCCTACTAAGAAGGGCCCATATTTATGTATCTACATAGTCTTGATAAGTAAAATCTGCCAAATGCGATTCGCGACTTTGTATCCGTTGAAATACACGATGCTGACATACCGTCTTACAACATTTTATATCAGATATTATTAATGAGATATTTAACTCACATCTTTGTATATTAACGTCGATACATATAGAAGAACTACGTGATAATAAATCAGTAACTAGAGATCCCATTAACCACGACAGGTACCTGCCATTCCATGTCGATGTGGACCTTTTGCGACTTGCCTATTATCCTAGAACGCTGAATATCTGAGATGGGTCGGGGAAACAGCGTCATGTATTGTAGTCAGCAATGTGTTTTCTGAGGGTTCACGGTGGCCAAGGATAAAAGATTTATATATTAACAATCTGGTGGGTTGGTCCAGGCTTTTAGCAAGCCGTTTCAGCACATTTACATGTTTGCTAACATTTTTGATAACATTTCAGGCATGTATATCTAATTTAATATTGTATTTCCATCAGTATGAAGAGCAGTCCCCCCTACATCATTAGAGATCATAATCTGAAATTTATCAGGGTTTGCTTGCGTCTGATTGATGTTATACCAGTTTATTACATTCGAGATTTCAGACTTGATTTTACGCTGACCAAAACAGAGTTGTCTTCAGCAGAATTGAAAGGTTTGCCCTGAGTCAGAGTCGAAAAGATATCATTGATGAAAATATTGAATATGGTGGGCCCAAAGATGGACCCCTGTGGCACACGATTTCTGAAAGTATCCCAAGTGCTATAAGCTGAAGCTACTTTGACACATTGTGTTCGGTTTGATAAATAATCTGCTAAGATTTCGATAGAACTATCAGAAAGGTTGTACGCTTTCAATTTAGCGACAGTAAGTGAGCGGGGCAAGCAGTCAAACAGATCAACAAGTAGTAATCCCACAATTTTACGCTCTTCTAGGGTTTGACGCCAGACTTTACATACACCAAGAATGACTTGCTGGCAGCTGTAACCAGCACGGAAAGCAGAAACTAGTGGGTTCAGTATACAATCAGTTAGATTATGTAATTGTTCGTGTAACAGGTTTTCGGTGAAGATATGCTTATCATAGTGCTAATATTGGAATATCCTTCAACCCAAATATAATCGTATCATATAAACTGACGCTAGTGATCGGGCGAGGCTAGCTCGAAAACCGCCTTGTGGATGAAACAAGTCCGGCAACACAGAGCAAATCTGAGCAACAATTTATTTCGCTGGCTTCGACACATCAGCTTCCTTTGTGACGTCTTCGCTCACATAACATATTGAGCCAATACAATGCAGATGCTGATTGTTGGTACCAGTATGAACTAAAATCGATCTGGACCAGACAACCGAATACCAATGTCACAAGATTTATCAAGAATATACGGCAAATTGTGGGGATTTTGCAATGAATCGAACCACAACTGGCACTTCATTGACAAGTTTATTCAATCGTTCGATTTGAATGGATGCAGATATTAAATTCTCAAAGCCGAATGGAAGAGGGACAGAAATCTTTGGTAATCTATCATACCTATTTGGTACTCGAAATAATCACATACTTGCTTGGACATAGTTATATTTTCGAATGTTTTCCATCCAAAATGAACGTCTATGAACGTAAATGTCTATATATTTATTCATATGTTGCCGTCTTAGACGGACTTGCAGTCAACACGCGATGAGCTCTATGGTCAATATGCTGCAGTACATACTACTTCATCAAGCTAAAAGCAAAACTATTAACGGAAAGCTTATTTAAAATTGTATTACTGCGCTAATACTTCTACTCATTGACATTCTCAATCTAATCAGTGAAAATGCACTGTTTATCAAGTCACGATCTCGATCGTTGGTGCCGGTTTTAGAAGCTGTATGCGTATAGAACATCTTGCTGAAATTCGAAGAGGTTCTTCGAATCGCAGTCAGATAAACTTTCAACGGTCGTGATCTTGAAATTGCCACCGCACATACAAGTATTCTGTGATGGACTAGTCTCACCAATTGCATCAACAATTGTCTATTTGGCCGATATATTCAATGCGGATTTTAAAATTTGTTTGTATCAATGCCATCCCTTTCTTATCGAACATTTCTTATGCGACATAGCAAACACAAAACTGGGGAACTTTTCGAGACGGTAATGAGTGGTATTCCAATCATTTGATATGCGTTTCTTCGCGAGCTAACTCCCCTATGTGCTATAGGGAGATAGATTCAGCAGAAAAAGGCACTACTAGTCGAATACATATTCTCTCATAATTACAGTACCAGGATTCGGCAGGAAGTGACTTAAATATTACCTTACCGAATCCATTCAATATTTACCGATCAAACATCCCAAATCGGCATTAAAAAGTCTGTGGCTCTAGAAAAAACCGGAAACGCTACACGATCCAATCTAGAAGTCTAGAATATTTATTATGAGAAATCCTCACAACGGCACACGGAATGCCGCAAGAAGAGTCGAGAATGTTCACGTACGATTGAAACCCAAATTCGCCCATGAAACATCGGAATTAAATTTGCTTGCAGCATGTATAGACGAGGCAGGTCAGTCTAAAAAAAATCATAATAATAGCGGTTGGCCGAATATTGATACGAGAGAGTAATCGGAGATGATTTCGTCTGCTGAGCTCTGGTAAAATGCAAGGTTGCAGTCGCATAAATGGTGCTGTCCATTATCTGTCACTATCGAAAAGATATACTGGCATTGCTCATGAGGAGTGAAGCAAACTTGAATATGGAAACATTATGATGTCTTAAAAATGCTGACCGTTGTGTTTATAACCCGCTAATAATGTGACGAAGAAGTTTTTCCCCATCTACTACCGATCAAACCGGTGCTGGGGACCGTACGGTCAGGTCATTCAAGATATCCATATGAACCCACACAATAAAAGCGTGGCTGGAATACAGAACACCACAGGGATCAATTTTTGGTTTCTGTGATTTTTTTTAGAAATATTCAGTCAGTATATTTGCATGTGGGGTTATATGACTGGCATCGTTTTCCACCACCCTATTAGCATTTATAGTTGCTTGTGTATGGTAATGTGGACCTTTCGTCCTGTGAAAGCCCTGTGTACAAACAATAGTGATTACAGTTTTGTGACTTGTTAGCATGGAGAATGAAACGCGTGGTAGTTGTCGGGGCTCACAGGTATTTGTTCTGAATATGAACTTGCATTCTATAAAATGGTAATTCGTTTGTTTTTTCCTATTAGACAGGTGGAGATTTCAGGAATTCTAACACCCTGAGGCATTTTTAGTACAAGTAAACTAATAATCTATCTAACACAATTCGGGTATGCTGAATTCGAAAATCGCTGGTACCAAAATATCTTTTGCCATTAAGGACCCAAAATGGCGTATCAATTATGGTCGCCCAAAACACGATTTTCTGACATACAGCCATCTGTGACGCTTATGCGTATTCTGATTCATTTAATTTCTGATTCTATTAGAGCAGAAGAACAAACATATAAAAACAAAATACTGAAATTACCAAAACTGACGGATGGATATGGGGTGGAACTGACGTCATTCTGCGGATGCGCAGCAAAAAGGGCATTGGAATGGAATATTTGGGGTAGAGATGAACCATCCTTGGTCCTAATAGGCCGTGTAGGGTGTCAAATTGAAGCTCTCGTGGTGTGTACCACGACTTGAGGAATGTCCACGTTATCTGTGACGTCATTGGTGATGTCATCAGTACGAGTGGTAGCGAAAGTGGCCATTGTAGGGGTGTGTTTGAGAGACCGAGGGACCCTTCTTGATCTGAATGGGATGTGTGGGGTATCATGGTGAAGCTTTCGTGGGACAGCGTCCGACTGATCTGACGTGTCGTGGTAGTAAGGGATATGACGCCCCTGCGCAGACACTCCGAGCTCCAAGCACCCAACTGTCCCATCCCCGAGCTCCGAGTTCTTGCATATAAGCAAGACATACATCTGTGAAAGCTTCATTATACGCCGGTTGTCCGTGGAGACGAGAGACATGCGTCATGTCACTTGCGTTCGAAGTTATTTTCAAAGCCATTTAATCTATGTAGACATTTGCTTTCCATACATAATAATCATATAGAGCAAATCCATCTCATGGAACGGAATCTCGATAACGAGCAAATTCAAAATACGCGCGAAGAACGATCAACACCTACGTCACACACGAGAGTATTAGAGCATCCCTATACGGTGACGATGAGCGGCCCTACGGGATGTGGAAAAACGTCCCGGGTGATGAAATTCTTAGAAGGGCCCCTCAGCTATACCCATATAGTTTGGTGTTATAGCCAGTGGCAGTCTGCCTACGAAACTACAAGACTGCGGAATTTGAGCTTCGTCCCAGGGTATCGATCAAGCATATTTCTTCGACGTGGTAGTGTTAGATGATCTGATGAGTGCGGCCAAGGACAATTCATACGTTATCGACTCGTTTACCAAAGGATCCCATCATCGCAATCTGTCCGTCATCTATTTGACCCAGAATCTCTTTCCTCAAGGGAAGGCGTCCAGAGATATTGCCTTGAACTGCCAATACGTTGTGCTGTTCTCCAATTCCATCGATAGAGCACAAATCCGTGTGTTTTGTAGTCGAGTTTATCCTCAGAACATCGACCATTTCATGCAGGCGTTTCAAGGCGCGACAAGTCGTCCGTACGGTTACCTGTTCGTAGACTTAAAAGCTCATACCCCCGAAGTTCGCCGGTTAATGACTCACCTGTTACTCGGCGAGGGATCCCCACAACGGCATATATCCCTACACGATCCACCGAGTCCACACCTGGCAGCACCCGTCCAGCAGCAGCAACCCACCCCCATACAGCGGGTCCCCTTCATACCATCAGTCCCGGAATATCACCTAACCGTGAAGGACCATCCCAAATCCATACAACGGAATGAACACAACGTGAACTCAAGGCTATGGAAGCATTTGTTCAAAGAAGTATGGACGCCGAGATGAGCGAGACGTTGGGGGCCACAGAAAACAAGTTTCACCACAAAGGGTATTCGAACGAGGAAGCCGCAATTTTAGCCCATGAGATATTGGCACCCAGACTACGAAGGGCATTACGTCGGCAGTGTGCCGACCTAGTGATCCATATAAAATTGCAGGACAAGGACCCGGTCCATATGGAAGTTGAAAGAACAGCGCCATGTTGAAAACCTCGGGCATGAATTGGAAAGCGGTGTATGTCAAAGCAATAGCACAAAAGAAACATTGTTTGAACACGTCATTGAAAGGCGTTAAGATAGGGCGTTGAGACGAGCGTTAAGGCGTAACAATGAGCGTTGACGAACGTCATCGCATTTCGATGAATTATTGTCATTTCCATGAAAATCAGAGCTTCTGAGCTATTTCACCAGGGCGCTGAAGCGCTAAGCTGGGCGTGGGTGGGCGCTACTGTCTATAAAAGCAAGTGTATTACCAAAACACGCACAGTCGACGTTCAACCCTCAACATGGCTTATACTTGCTCTGAGTGCGAAAAGCACGTTCACCAGACGTTACGATGTGATGCGACACAAAAAGAATTTATACATGGGATTGAAGACTACGAGGAGTCCTTGGAGGCGGATGCCGATACAGACTGCTGAGAGTCCACCGACTGATACAGAAAAAGAGACTGCTGAGAGACTATCTACTGATACGGAGAGTTTGATCTCAGATAGTTAGCCTACATCCCAGGGCAGTGAGGAAGAACCTACCACCTAAAATCGTATTAATAGCTATGATGCGGTAATCGAAGACGCCGGACAGGATAACTTTCAACAGGCGTACATCCAAATACGCGCCTGTCTCAGGAAAACAGCCATGGCAATCTATGAACGATAAGGTTACAAAAACTGACTGAAAAGTACAAATCCGGTGATATGGAGTGATGACGTCACTGTCATCAGAGCAGCTGTCAACATTCGGTTGGCATATCTGAGAGTATTACAAGCGTCTAGTCCGTCATTCATAATCCAGCCGTCGTCCATTAGAGAATATCCGCGTCCATAATCCAAAGACCTATTCCATTTCCATATAACAGTATTAGCACCAAATTCAAAAAGACAAAAGTATACATAAACATAGGCTTGTTTCCTGCAAGAGAGAAGCGGGCAACAGTTTTCAATGATGCCGGCAAGACATCATGATGTTCCAAAATATCAAATCCGTATCGCTGATCAGTATTCTTAATCCATAATATTCGCTGAACAGTTATATGTAGAAAAATTCAGCTTGTGTATAACCTATATATGTCGTGTCGGCCTTTGATACATATCATTTGATACTCACCAACTTTCCCGAATCAGGGTTTCAGGTAACTCCATACAACGTGAATCAATTTTAATTAACCCTATCCGGCCTGGGCTTTTTGTGACATATCCTGGCCTGGGGGGGGGGGCGAAATTAATTATTCTTCTTACCCCTTGAGCTAGGGAGCTGGAACTTACCACACTATACCCTTGGGTCAAGCTATGCCAGAAAATGTAAAAAAAAATCAAGATGGCCGCTTCGGTGACGTCACTAACGACATTTTTTGGTCGATTTTTTTAATTTTTTATTTATACAATTTCTCCGTAAAAAAACATGATAAATTAGTAAATATTAATGTGATGTGAAATTAAATAGTTTTTATCCACTTTTCATTACCCATGATTCTCTGCTCGGGGGTCATGCAAATAGGTCAAACTGATCACAATATGATAAACGATGAAGTCACGGAGGTTCAGTTCTCCATTTTTTGTCGTTCCGGGGATAGCGCAGAAAGTTTAGTAGAGGGGCCATTTCGCCCCCCCCCCCCAGGCCAGGTAGGATTAACAAATTAGCTGTAACAGCGAATTTGCAATGCATTTGTATTGCTTATTATTCTCAACGAACTCATAGCAATATTTCACCCTCTTCATTGGCATTCATGGACCCCTGATTCATTCCAAGGGTGATCGCCGATCTATAGGTGTGAATCAATTATTACATTTTGTATATTTTGACGTCATGTTTTAATTAACAATTTTCGGAATGTTAACGTGGAAAGATATTCTGGTAACAAGCAGATTCGGATTCAGCATCCTTGAAATATGCTAAAACAACTTGTTACCAGCTTGTACTAAAAATGCCTCAGGAACATTTTCTAGGGGCTTTTTCTGAAATTACTACCTGTCTATATCTGGCGGTCATACAGTTAATCATTTCCCAACAGATGATTTGGGAACAGCTGAGCCGGTGATAGGGATCATGTGGTCATGTCATTCAAGATATCCACATGAAAGCGTGGCTGGGATACAAATCATCACAGGGATCACTTTTGGTTCTTGTGATGGTTTTAGAAATATGCTGTTAGGGTATTTGTCTGTGAGTCATATGACTTCCTGCTACGCCGGCATCGTTTCCCCCAACCCTTTTAATGTTGCTTTTGATTCTGATTATAGACGTGAAATTTCTTCATGCACGAAGGCTCATTACCAAATTTCGGATCTGACAATAGCAATAAAAGCGTGGCTGGGATACATATCATCACAGGGAACACTTTTGGTTCTTGTGATGGTTTTAGAAATATGCTGTTAGGGTATTTGTCTACGCCGGCATCGTTTTCCTTTTCCCACCACCCTTTTAATGTTGCGTTTGATTCTGATTATAGACGTAAAAAATTTTCATGCACGAAGGCTCAGTACCAAATCTCGGATCTGACAGTTTCGGATCTTAAAGTTAAATTATTTCGATTGAAAGGACGGAATTCTTGCAAAAACTCATTCTACTGCATGTTACTGTCTGGCGTTAGAATCTTGCGGGATGAATTTCATTGAACGGGACATGACCCATCCAGGATTTTTGAACATTTGTGGTTCGTCTTGTAGAGACTTCACCTCGCAAAATATTTGGTTAACCCTGTCTGGCCTGGGCGGTACCGCAGCTTGAGGTGGGGTGGGGGAGGGGGGCAGAAAGAGTGTCCCCCTATATATTTTCGCTATCGCTAAGGCTAGAGGGCTGAAACTTACAACACTATATGTTTGGGTCAAGTTCTATGCGAAAATGCAAAAAAAATTCAAGATGGCCGCCATGATGACGTCACTGCGACGTCATTTTCAAAAAGAGCATTTTTGACGATTTTCCGGTCAAAATTTTCGATTTTTTTTTATTTTTTCTTCCCAAAAAGTGCATGATAAATTAGTAAATAATAATTTGATATCAAATAAAATAGGTTTTATCCATACAGAAAACAAAAAGTTTGAAGAAATATGACGAAAACATCACTTTTCTGGTACTTCACATGGACGCCATTTTGAATTTCCTCAAAAATCATGGAGTTTCAGC
Source organism: Hanleya hanleyi (assembly GCA_036873755.1). Taxonomy (NCBI): domain Eukaryota; kingdom Metazoa; phylum Mollusca; class Polyplacophora; order Lepidopleurida; family Hanleyidae; genus Hanleya; species Hanleya hanleyi. The sequence goes on along the minus strand of JAVTVY010011062.1, from coordinate 38,395 downwards.
TCTCAATTTTTTGTCGTTTCGGAGATAGGAGCAAAAAACCAACAAGGGGGGATAGAAAGATACATAGCAATAAAAAACTTCGGACTAGAAAAGTTTGAGTCGCTGTGGGCCCCTTTAATAGGCCTTTTCGATTAATCATTTCATTAGTCATGTACCTCGAATATCCTTCCATCTCAACATCAGGGCGAGTTTAGACTGCATCCCAGGTCTTTTGTTTATGTACTTTTACTATATTATTCTGTATTTAATGTTGTGGCTATCAGTCCTAGTGGACAGCCTGTATTCTGTGGTGATATACATAATGATATATTACTACTATGTGCAACAGGCTACTTGTGTTATAGGGAACCACCAATGTATAAGTTAAGAAGTCAAATAAAAAAAAAAAATAAAAAAACAGGGGGGGGGAGGAGGCGGAAAGTGCCCCCAGGCCAGGTAGGGTTAATACGCGTTCTGCCTTCGCTGAATATTTAGCCGTTAAGGTCGAGAAATCACAGTTTGGGACATGTTAATGTGTTTAACTGCCAATGCAGTTGAAGAAGTTAATTAACCAGGCAGCAGACAGAACAGCGTCGCCGAGTCTAATCATCGAGATACAAGCGTAATATCCTATCTTCTACACCCAGCAAATGCCATTATTTTTGTTGTCAATTTTCACGAGATTTTTGATGGTGTAGACATTTTTATTTCTGAAATAAACGAATGAATTGCGATTTGCAAATCATTCTGCGATCGTGAAAATCTTCTCCATCGACAAACGACATTGCACATGAAAGCGTGGCTGGGATACAAATCATCACAGGGATCACTTTTGGTTCTTGTGATGGTTTTAGAAATATGCTGTTAGGGTATTTGTCTGTGGGTCATATGACTTCCTGCTACGCCGGCATCGTTTTCCCCCTCCCTTTTAATGTTGCGTTTGATTCTGATTATAGACGTGAAATTTCTTCATGCACGAAGGCTCATTACCAAATTTCGGATCTGACAATAGCAATAAAAGCGTGGCTGGGATACATATCACAGGGAACACTTTTGGTTCTTGTGATGGTTTTAGAAATATGCTGTTAGGGTATTTGTCTACGCCGTCATCGTTTTCCTTTTCCCACCACCCTTTTAATGTTGCGTTTGATTCTGATTATACACGTAAAAATTCTTCATGCACGAAGACTCAGTACCAAATCCCGGATCTGACAGTTTCGGATCTTAAAGTTAAATTATTTCGATTGAAAGGAAGGAATTCTTGCAAAAACTCATTTTGGGGTGTACCGCAGCTTGAGGGGGGGAGGGGGACAGAAAGGGTGTGCCCCTATATATTTTCGCTATCGCTAAGGCTAGAGGGCTGAAACGTACAACACTATATGTTTGGGTCAAGCTCTATACGAAAATGTAAAAAAATCCCAGATGGCCGCCATGATGACGTCACTGCGACGTCATTTTCAAAAAGAGCATTTTTGACGATTTTCCGGTCAAAATTACCGAATTTTTTTATTTTTTCTTCCCAAAAAGTGCATGATAAATTAGTGAATAATAATTTGATATCAAATAAAATAGGTTTTACCCATACAGAAAAGCAAAAAGTTTGAAGAAATATGACGAAAACATCACTTTTCTGGTACTTCACATGGACGCCATTTTGAATTTCCTCAAAAATCATGGAGTTTCAGCTCTCAATTTTTTGTCGTTTCGGAGATAGGAGCAAAAAACCAACAGGGGGGGGGGGGCGGGGAGGAGGCGGAAAGTGCCCCCCAGGCCAGGTAGGGCTAATACGCGTTCTGCCTTCGCTGAATATTTAGCCGTTACGGTCGAGAAATCACAGTTTGGGACATGTTGATGTGTTTAACTGCCAATGCAGTTGAAGAAGTTAATTAACCAGGCAGCAGATAGAACAGCGTCGCCGAGTCTAATCATCGAGATACAAGCGTAATATCCTATCTTCTACACCCAGCAAATGCCATTATTTTTGTTATCAATTTTCACGAGATTTTTGATGGTGTAGACATTTTTATTTCTGAAATAAACGAATGAATTGCGATTTGCAAATCGTTCTGCGATCGTGAAAATCTTCTCCATCGACAAACGACATTGCACATGAAAGCGTGGTTGGGATACAAATCATCACAGGGGTCACTTTTGGTTCTTGTGATGGTTTTAGAAATATGCTGTTAGGGTATTTGTCTGTGGGTCATATGACTTCCTGCTACGCCGGCATCGTTTTCCCCCACCCTTTTAATGTTGCGTTTGATTCTGATTATAGACGTGAAATTTCTTCATGCACGAAGGCTCATTACCAAATTTCGGATCTGACAATAGCAATAAAAGCGTGGCTGGGATACATATCATCACAGGGAACACTTTTGGTTCTTGTAATGGTTTTAGAAATATGCTGTTAGGGTATTTGTCTACGCCGGCATCGTTTCCCTTTTCCCACCACCCTTTTAATGTTGCGTTTGATTCTGATTATACACGTAAAAATTCTTCATGCACGAAGACTCAGTACCAAATCCCGGATCTGACAGTTTCGGATCGTAAAGTTAAATTATTTCGATTGAAAGGAAGGAATTCTTGCAAAGATAGTGCCACGGCACTGTAGCGCTCATCTGGCTATAACTGGAGAAAGTGGCTGCGATAAATTTTTACTGAAGAACTGCAATAGATGAGTTTCTAACTTGCGTTGTCTCCCCTGAACAAAATGGCAACATAGTCGATTTCACAGGAGGTCAAGCTGCAAATTCATGATTGTAATTGGAGATTATGGAATAAAGGCAATTATACCAAAATATAATGTGTGATTGTCAGTAAAGCTGTATAAGCAATAACCAGAACCAATTTTTATTATGTGATTGCAGTCGTTCGTCCGTCTGTCCACTTCGTGTCCGGACAGTACATTGGACAGTTTTTAACCTACATGTACGATTCCAATATTTTGTGGATATATGCACCAGGGGGAGACATGTCGAGTACCAAATATGTGCGACTGAGTTGTTACGATGGCAATGAGATGTAACAGGACATTTTTCCAATGAAAGTAATCTCTGGTGAGGTATGGCCTAACCAAGACATACCCCCATCTGTCTGCGAAGATGTAAAAGATAGTGCCACGGCACTGTAGGTCATCTGTCTGTAACTGGAGAAAGTAGCTGTGAGAAATTTTTACTAAAGAACTAGTAGATAGACGGGAACGTAACACCATTTGAGACTAACTATATTTATTCTACACGAGCTTTCGCAGATAAATCTGCTTCCTCAGGTGTAGAATAAATATAGTTAGTCTCAAATGGTGTTACGTTCCCGTCTATCTACTAGTTTAATAGACTAACACGGCTACCCCACAAATCCTTACTAAAGAACTGCAATAGATGAGTTTCTAACTTGTGTTGTCCCCCCTGAACACTATAAAATGATCCATGCAGTTATTTCCTGAGATTTTATGATAAAGTTTCATGGGAAATTCAAGATGCGGCAATATTGGATTTTCGAACTGAACCAAAAAAAGGTATCTTGCACAACTGGACCACAAGGGGAACCTGTGTATCAACATCCATGCAGTAATATCCTAAGAATTTACGATAACAAAATTTCATGGGGAAATCCAAGATGGCCACCTGGTGGCCATATTGGATTTTTCAATCAGACCATATATGTTATCCTGCACAGCTAGACCCCAAGGGCAACCTCTGTACCAAATTTGAGAAAGATCCATGCAGTAGTTCCTGAGAAATCACGATAACAATGTTTCATCTGGAAATCCAAGATGGCCGCCTGGTGGCCATATTGGATTTTTCAATCAGAATACAAATTGTATCTTGCGCAACTAGACCCCAAGGGGAACCTCTGTATCAAATTTGAGAACGATCCATGCAGTAGTTCCTGAGAAATCGCGATAATGTTTCATCTGGAAATCCAAGATGGCCGCCTGGGGGTCATATTGGATTTTTCAATCAGACCGCAAATTGTGTCTTGCGCAACTAGACCCCAAGGGGAACCTGTGTATCAAATTTGAGAAAGATCCATGCGGTTCTTCCTGATAAATCATGATAACGAAGTTTCATAGGGAAATCCAAGATGGCCGCCTGGTGGCCATATTGGATGTTCGAATCAGAGCAGAAAAGGTATCTTGCACAACTAGACCCCCAAGAGGAACCTGTGTACCAAATTTGAGAAAGATCCATGCAGTAGTTAACGAAAAATAATGATGACAAGATTTCACTGGCAAATTCAAGATGGCCGCCTGGTGGCCATATTGGATTTTTCAATCAGACCACAAATTGTATCTTGCACAACTAGACCCCAAGGGGAACCTCTGTACCAAATTTGAGAAAGATCCATGCAGCACTTCCTGAGAAATCGAGATAACAATGTTTCATCTCGAAATCCAAGATGGCCGCCTGGTGGCCATATTGGATGTTCGAATCAGAGCAGAAAAGGTATCTTGCACAACTAGACCCCAAGGGGAACCTGTGTGCCAAATTTGAGGAAGATCCACAAAGTAGTTCCTGAGAAATTGCAATAACAATGTTTCATGGGGAAATCCAAGATGGCCGCCTGGTGGCCATATTGGATTTGTGAATCAGACCACAACAGGTATCTTGCACAACTAGACCCCAAGGGGAACCTGTGTACCAAATTTGAGAAAGATCTATGCAGTAGTTCCTGAGAAATCGCGATAACAATGTTTTAATGGCAAATTCAAGATGGCCGCCATGGCGGCCATATTTAAAATCGTATCGACACGGCATGAACAAATTCTGGTGTACTCATTGGGGGGAACATGCATGCCAAGTTTCAGCTTAATCGGCCAAGCGGTTTCAGAGAAGAAGATGTTTACGCACGACGGACGACGGACGACGGACGACGCACGACGGACGACGGACAGTCAGGCCATGACATAAGCCCATCGGGCCTTCGGCCCAGATGAGCTAAACACTCATTTTGGGGTGTACCGCAGCTTGAGGGGGGGAGGGGGACAGAAAGAGTGTGCCCCTATATATTTTCGCTATCGCTAAGGCTAGAGGGCTGAAACGTACAACACTATATGTTTGGGTCAAGCTCTATACGAAAATGTAAAAAAATCCAAGATGGCCGGCATGATGACGTCACTGCGACGTAATTTTCAAAAAGAGCATTTTTGACGATTTTCCGGTCAAAATTTCCGAATTTTTTTATTTTTTCTTCCCAAAAAGTGCATGATAAATTAGTAAATAATAATTTGATATCAAATAAAATAGGTTTTACCCATACAGAAAAGCAAACAGTTTGAAGAAATATGACGAAAACATCACTTTTCTGGTACTTCACATGGACGCCATTTTGAATTTCCTCAAAAATCATGGAGTTTCAGCTCTCAATTTTTTGTCGTTTCGGAGATAGGAGCAAAAAACCAACAAGGGGAGAGGAGGCGGAAAGTGCCCCCCAGGCCAGGTAGGGTTAATACGCGTTCTGCCTTCGCTGAAAATTTAGCCGTTAAGGTCGAGAAATCACAGTTTGGGACATGTTAATGTGTGTAACTGCCAATGCAGTTGAAGAAGTTAATTAACCAGGTAGCAGATAGAACAGCGTCGCCGAGTCTAATCATCGAGATACAAGCGTAATATCCTATCTTCTACACCCAGCAAATGCCATTATTTTTGTTATCAATTTTCACGAGATTTTTGATGGTGTAGACATTTTTATTTCTGAAATAAACGAATGAATTGCGATTTGCAAATCGTTCTGCGATCGTGAGAATCTTCTCCATCGACAAACGACATTGCACATGAAAGCGTGGCTGGGATACAAATCATCACAGGGATCACTTTTGGTTCTTGTGATGGTTTTAGAAATATGCTGTTAGGGTATTTGTCTGTGGGTCATATGACTTCCTGCTACGCCGGCATCGTTTTCCCCCACCCTTTTAATGTTGCGTTTGATTCTGATTATAGACGTGAAATTTCTTCATGCACGAAGGCTCATTACCAAATTTCGGATCTGACAATAGCAATAAAAGCGTGGCTGGGATACATATCATCACAGGGAAAACTTTTGGTTCTTGTGATGGTTTTAGAAATATGCTGTTAGGGTATTTGTCTACGCCGGCATCGTTTCCCTTTTCCCACCACCCTTTTAATGTTGCGTTTGATTCTGATTATACACGTAAAAATTCTTCATGCACGAAGACTCAGTACCAAATCCCGGATCTGACAGTTTCGGATCTTAAAGTTAAATTATTTCGATTGAAAGGAAGGAATTCTTGCAAAAACTCATTTTGGGGTGTACCGCAGCTTGAGGGGGGAGGGGGGACAGAAAGAGTGTGCCCCGATATGTTTTCGCTATCGCTAAGGCTAGAGGGCTGAAACGTACAACACTATATGTTTGGGTCAAGCTCTATACGAAAATGTAAAAAAACCCAAGATGGCCGCCATGATGACGTCACTGTGACGTCATTTTCAAAAAGAGCATTTTTGACGATTTTCCGGTCAAAATTTCCGAATTTTTTTATTTTTTCTTCCCAAAAAGTACATGATAAATTAGTGAATAATAATTTGATATCAAATAAAATAGGTTTTACCCATACAGAAAAGCAAAAAGTTTGAAGAAATATGACGAAAACATCACTTTTCTGGTACTTCACATGGACACCATTTTGAATTTCCTCAAAAATCATGGAGTTTCAGCTCTCAATTGTTTGTCGTTTCGGAGATAGGAGCAAAAAACCAACAGGGGAGAGGGGGGAGGCAGAAAGTGCCCCCCAGGCCAGGTAGGGTTAATAAGCGGTCTGCCTTCGCTCAATATTTAGCCGTTAAGGTCGAGAAATCACAGTTTGGGACATGTTAATGTGTTTAACTGCCAATGCAGTTGAAGAAGTTAATTAACCAGGCAGCAGATAGAACAGCGTCGCCGAGTCTAATCATCGAGATACAAGCGTAATATCCTATCTTCAATACCCAGCAAATGCCATTATTTTTGTTATCAATTTTCACCAGATTTTTGATGGTGTAGGCATTTTTATTTCTCAAATAAACGAATGAATTGCGATTTGCAAATCGTTCTGCGATCGTGAACATCTTCTTCATCGACAAACGACATTGCACATGAAAGCGTGGCTGGGATACAAATCATCACAGGGATCACTTTTGGTTCTTGTGATGGTTTAGAAATATGCTGTTAGGGCATTTTTGTCTGTGGGTCATAGGACTTCCTGCTACGCCGGCATCGTTTTCCCCACCCTTTTAATGTTGCGTTTGATTCTGATTATAGACGTGAAATTTCTTCATGCACGAAGGCTCATTACCAAATTTCGGATCTGACAATAGCAATAAAAGCGTGGCTGGGATACATATCACCACAGGGAACACTTTTGGTTCTTGTGATGGTTTTAGAAATATGCTGTTAGGGTATTTGTCTACGCCGGCATCGTTTCCCTTTTCCCACCACCCTGTTAACGTTGCGTTTGATTCTGGTGAAATTTCTTCATGCACGAAGGCTCAGTACCAAATCTCGGATCTGACAATAGCAATAAAAGCGTGGCTGGGATACATATCATCACAGGGAACACTTTTGGTTCTTGTGATGGTTTTAGAAATATGCTGTTAGGGTATTTGTCTACGCCGGCATCGTTTCCCTTTTCCCACCACCCTTTTAATGTTGCGTTTGATTCTGATTATAGACGTAAAAATTCTTCATGCACGAAGGCTCAGTACCAAATCTCGGATCTGAAAGTTAAATTATTTCGATTGAAAGGACGGAATTCTTGCAAAAACTCATTCTACTGCATGTTATGTCTGGCGTTAGAATCTTGTGGGATGAATTTCATTGAACGGGAAAAACAGGACCCATCCAGGATTTTTGAACATTTGTGGTTCGTCTTGTAGAGACTTCACCTCGCAAAATATTTGGTTAACCCTATCTGGCCTGGGCGATTTGGGGTGTACCGCAGCTTGAGGGAGGAGGGGGGCAGAAAGAGTGTCCCCCCTATATATTTTCGCTATAGCTAAGGCTATAGGGCTGAAACGTACAACACTATATGTTTGGGTCAAGCTCTGGACGAAAATGTGAAAAAATCCAAGATGGCCGCCATGATGACGTCACTGCGACGTCATTTTCAAAAAGAGTATTTTTGACGATTTTCCGGTCAAAATGTTCGAATTTTTTTATTTTTTCTTCCCAAAAAGTGCGTGATAAATTAGTAAATAATAATTTGATATCAAATAAAATAGGTTTTACCCATACAGAAAAGCAAAAAGTTTGAAGAAATATGAGGAAAACATCACTTTCCTGGTACTTCACATGGACGCCATTTTGAATTTCCTAAAAAATCATGGAGTTTCAGCTCTCAATTTTTTGTCGTTTCGGAGATAGGAGCAAAAAACCAACAGGGGGGAGGGGGGAGGCGGAAAGTGCCCCCCAGGCCAGGTAGGGTTAATAAGCGGTCTGCCTTCGCTGAATATTTAGCCGTTAAGGTCGAGAAATCACAGTTTGGGACATGTTAATGTGTTTAACTGCCAATGCAGTTGAAGAAGTTAAAGGAATAGTAAACTCTGCGTAAACTCGTGCTCGACATGACAGAATTATGCCATCAGATTCCAAAAACATGGGTAGAAAAAATTAACAAAATTTTACAGCTGAGTAAACACCGATTTATCGATCACACTTTAACACTTTGTGATCTGCGACATGTTGGAATGACTGTGACGTTTGTGGGCCATACTATTTTTATATAGATGGCGCTGCGAGAAATATGCCTTTGTCATCCGGGCTCTATCCCATAAGGTAAAGCATTAAACAACAACAACGGCAACATTAGCAGCGTTTCTTCTACTGCTATCGGGTGATGTGGCCTAATATTCTTGCCTCAGAAAGAGAGCTTGTGAAATCATATGCAAAATGCCACATGTCAACCTGCCTATCAATTCGACATTCATATATCACGATCCTCATAATCGTCTCGGAGCGTAAAGAAAGGTCCACCGATCTGTCAAAAGCCATCGACAGAATAATTTACAATTGGTCTCCATGTTATTAGCTACTCTGGCTTGGGCCCAACTACGTCACAGGAATAATGTCAGGTGATATTTAAAGGATTTTCATTGGCTAACGGCTCTCGGGCTTGTCAAAATGGCGACTTCCACGGATTATTGATCTGGGCAATAGTTCTGATGTTCAAAATGATCTCATTCATTCGGAATTTTAGTAATGATCCTCAAAAATCATGGAGTTTCAGCTCTCAATTTTTTGTCGTTTCGGAGATAGGAGCAAAAAACCAACAGGGGAGGGGGGAGGCGGAAAGTGCCCCCCAGGCCAGGTAGGGTTAATAAGCGGTCTGCCTTCGCTGAATATTTAGCCGTTAAGGTCGAGAAATCACAGTTTGAGACATGTTAATGTGTTTAACTGCCAATGCAGTTGAAGAAGTTAATTAACCAGGCAGCAGATAGAACAGCGTCGCCGAGTCTAATCATCGAGATACAAGCGTAATATCCTATCTTCTACACCCAGCAAATGCCATTATTTTTGTTATCAATCTTCACGAGATTTTTGATGGTGTAGGAATTTTTATTTCTCAAATAAACGAATGAATTGCGATTTGCAAATCGTTCTGCGATCGTGAAAATCTTCTCCATCGCCAAACGACATTGCAAACGACATTGCACATGAAAGCGTGTCTGGGATACAAATCATCACAGGGATCACTTTTGGTTCTTGTGATGGTTTTAGAAATATGCTGTTAGGGTATTTGTCTGTGGGTCATATGACTTCCTGCTACGCCGGCATCGTTTTCCACCACCCTTTTAATGTTGCGTTTGATTCTGATTATAGACGTGAAATTTCTTCATGCACGAAGGCTCATTACCAAATTTCGGATTTGACAATAGCAATAAAAGCGTGGCTGGGATACATATCATCACAGGGAACACTTTTGGTTATTGTGATGGTTTTAGAAATATACTGTTAGGGTATTTGTCTACGCCGGCATCGTTTCCCTTTTCCCACCACCCTTTTAATGTTGCGTTTGATTCTGATTATAGACGTAAAAATTCTTCATGCACGAAGGCTCAGTACCAAATCTCGGATCTGACAGTTTCGGATCTTAAAGTTAAATTATTTCGATTGAAAGGACGGAATTCTTTCAAAAACTCATTCTACTGCATGTTACTGTCTGGCGTTAGAATCTTGCGGGATGAATTTCATTGAACGGGACAGGACCCATCCAGGATTTTTGAACATTTGTGGTTCGTCTTGTAGAGACTTCACCTCGCAAAATATTTGGTCAACCCTATCTGCCCTGGGCGCAGCTTGAGGGAGGAGGGGGGCAGAAAGGGTGTCCCCCCTATATATTTTCGCTATCGCTAAGGCTAGAGGGCTGAAACGTACAACACTATATGTTTGGGTCAAGCTCTACACGAAAATGTGAAAAAATCCAAGATGGCCGCCATGATGACGTCACTGCGACGTCATTTTCAAAAAGAGTATTTTTGACGATTTTCCGGTCAAAATGTTCGAATTTTTTTATTTTTTCTTCCCAAAAAGTGCGTGATAAATTAGTAAATAATAGTTTGATATCAAATAAAATAGGTTTTACCCATACAGAAAAGCAAAAAGTTTGAAGAAATATGAGGAAAACATCACTTTTCTGGTACTTCACATGGACGCCATTTTGAATTTCCTAAAAAATCATGGAGTTTCAGCTCTCAATTTTTTGTCGTTTCGGAGATAGGAGCAAAAAACCAACAGGGGGGAGGGGGGAGGCGGAAAGTGCCCCCCAGGCCAGGTAGGGTTAATAAGCGGTCTGCCTTCGCTGAATATTTAGCCGTTAAGGTCGAGAAATCACAGTTTGGGACATGTTAATGTGTTTAACTGCCAATGCAGTTGAAGAAGTTAATTAACCAGGCAGCAGATAGAACAGCGTCGCCGAGTCTAATCATCGAGATACAAGCGTAATATCCTATCTTCTACACCCAGCAAATGCCATTATTTTTACCTACGGCACGCAGGTCTACGGGAGGCTCGCGTTGTTGTTCTTGTTCTTGTTCTTGTTGTTCTTGTGACTTTTTGAAATGCGCATGCGCTAAGAGAGTGTGATCTCTGCCACACTTTTCTTTTCAACCTCCGATCTCACATGACAACACTGGCTTCAAGTGCGTTTGAATTCATTTGCAACTATATTCGGTGGAATGAATTATTGCTTCGTTAATTATTATATATGAGAATAGTGTGAATAACGTCAAAGGACCTGCGAAGTAGGGTAGGCACTAGGACTCCGACACGCACTGAAGTCTTGGACCCCCAGTTGAAATCCTGCCAATATTAAGATGAACACGGCCCAAGTTAGAATCACCAGTGATTTTAATCAAAAATCACCAGAAATTTTCATCAAAAGTAGGTCCACTCGAAACATACTGGCAACAGTCCCCTAATGCACCTTCATGCCCAGTGTGAATAACGTCACAGGACATAAGAAGTAGGGTAGGCATTAGGACTCCGACGCACGCTGAACTCTTGGACCCCCAGTTGAAATCCTGCCTATATTAAGATGGACACGGCTCAAGTTAGATTCACCAGTGATTTTAATCAAAAATCACCAGAAATTTTCATCAAAAGTAGGTCAGCTCGAAACATGCTGGTAACAGTCCCCTGGTGCACTTTAATGCCAAAAATCAAGGCTCTAATATCAACGGTAACACTCAGATATAACATATCTCTCAGATATAACATATATATAAATATTAATATTCATGTCACTGTTCCATTGTTTCTCTAGTTGTATTCCTCTTAAAATTTTGTACTCTGCCTTTGACTGGTGTTTGTACAATAAAATCTTGAATCTTGAATGCTTATTTTGCCGACGAAAGGATTCAGATGGACTCGCTCATTACCGGACAATTTCAAATGGTAGCCCACTTCGAAGAGACAGAAATGACTGTAGTATTTAATGAGTTGGACACCCCTGTGCGCGAACAATACTTCGCAGTCGTGCAGTTATATTGTGCACTTTCGGTTGCATGACATTTGGCAAATAGCTATTTTGAATGATTCTCTTTCAGAACACAGCCTCTCTATCCTCATTCTCGCAAGCCAGGGCCTTGATTCGCTGGTATTGATGTTCCCGTCTTCTTCCGCACTCAGAATCCCTTTAGAATAGCATTAATCACTTCCGTAACTTCAATACTTATGTGTATCAGCAGACAATGCGCAGAAACATATTACATTTGACATAATTCTCTCAAGTCGGAGCCCATTTCTGCTAGAATTTACTGGTTCTATACAAAATTTACGTTACTTTGTCAATCAGTTTACGTCATATATAGCAGATACTGGCCATATATGTTGACCTCGTGGCCAAAAGCTAGGGCCTTTGTTTTCCTGGAGGGGTTTTCGAGTTTGATTTTGATACTTAGATACCTTTCGCATTGACTTTAACTTGGCAGTCATTTTCGCGAATGCAACAATTTGATGTATCAAAAGATAATAACGAGAATTCGACATCATTCTCTTACACACAGACCTTGTTTAGTGAACTAGCCCCGAAACTTCGCACTTGAATCACCTTCGGAATGACAAACATATTCGCAAATTGAGTATAGGAAGATATCCATAGATACGGACTAGAAATGTTTCTTGTTTGCAGAATTTGATTTTAAAGAAAAGAAATTAATGAAATTAGCAACCTTCGAAAAGGCTTGGCCGAACATGTCAGATGAGATGATATTTCCTAAGAATGAAATAGTTAATCATTTATATAGAAGAAGCAAAACGAACGTAAATGCAGAAACCTAATTAATTATTTTAATCGAATATCAAGACTGTAACAGGCCTCAATTTGAATAGTGAAAAAGTGTCATTATGCCTCTTGGACAGTTCGATAAAGCCTTAAATCTCATTCCGTAGTTTCACAGATCGAAGTGATAGACCTGATACTAAATTTATTGAAAAATAACTTTGAAGGAAATATAAATTTTCCATTTTGATCGGCAAATTAAGCGATAATGGAGACTGAAGAGCGAAGATTTTCGCGCTATGACTAAATCCTCGAAATTTGTTTGGATTTCCAAATATTTGAAAGCCCTTTTGATTTGCAAAAAGTAACGACTGAACCGAATGTTTTGAAACTTGGCATACACGATACTTGTACCAAAACATTGCCAGAGCGATCATGGTGAGTTCGTCTGTCAATTCAGTATAGACGACACGGCCGAGTCAAAATCGTCGGATTTTGAATGGGGAAAGTGAATATATATATATATGATATCAGAACTATTACGCAATCCCTACAATTGTGGGTTACAAGTTGAAAATTACTTCCCTTGGCATAAAAACACCGGCAGATGGCGCTTTTTTCTACAATTACCACTACCTCCGCTGATATGTCTTTCACTGTATTATTGCCACTGCCGCAGGTTTTGACTACAATGTAGTCATTTCTCACTTGTTTTATCAAGCAGCTACCGTACTTTAGAAGTACTTTTTAGTCGGGTAAAAGAAGACTGTATTTTAGGTTATTTGAAAGAAATCGGTTTGTTACAAAAGTTTTAATGTATTTGCATGTCTTTTGGTGTGTTGTGTTGATTACTTCTGGATTGCTGGGTTGTTGACTTGTTTTTCGTAGAATACTTAGAATTTTGTTTGGTCGTCGCTAATATTGCTGAACGCGACATTAAATCTTAATTCTCTCTATCTCTCTCTCCTGATTAATTATTGCTATCTGCGGAACTACCAGTTGGCAAAATGTCATGGGATATGATAGCATAGAATATTATTATGTTATTATATATTACTAGTTATTTCAGAAGTTAATTTCATGTCATGTCTAAGGTTAGCATAACCTGGGACGAGTATAGAGGGATATGAAACGCGGCTCCTCTCTTTGAACTAGGGGTTGTCTCGCTAATTGATATGTTAATGAGTGATTAGTGATTGGTTAATTAGTACGCCTCGTCACTGATTGGCTTTTGTGTGCAAAAGACTGTCACGTGTGCTTCGCTGCGAGTCCCGCCCTGTTTCGCTGGTCAATGCTGGGCGAATACACGTGCTTGTCAACAAGGCTCCATTAACGTGAACGCCAGTCAACTCAATTTAGGCCAAGATTGGTGACAAAAAAAAATCCTTTACACTTAACGAGTGGCAAAAGGAATACATCATGCAAACGACAAAAAAAAAATCTAAAAAAACATATGACCCAAAAGAGTAGTTCAATCACAAAAACCTACAAGAATTGTGAGATTTGTTCAGAATTCTACATATTTGGCATTTTTACGATTTTCACGAGCAATTATTTACAAAAACGAAAATGGAAAATTAAAACATTTTGCGTACTGTCAATGACATGCTTGCATATTTTGTAAAAACTAGCACAGATATACTTCAAAAATTGAGATAAATGAGAAGTTTGATCACAAAGAAGGGGAAAAATGAGTTTTTCCTCGCCGTTCCAGCCGCTCAGTTATCGGCAGCGCAGAGCGGTCGAAAGTTGTCATGAAAATATGCATCTTTTCGATGAAAATCCCTCAAAAGTTTCTTCTCTCAAAATAGTACCCGTCTCGATCAAATAATCTCATGCAAATTACTGCAGAAGAACGTCTGCAAATCTGGTAAAATCTGGAATGAATTCGTGACGAAAACTAGGCGATGCAAAGGCTCACGCGCGTAGAGCGCGAGACCTGGCAGGCGAGACATACGTTCAGCGGGAGCTCGCGGCGGCGCCTTTGATGTTGGGGTACGTTTCATATCCCTTTAATATTCGTCCCAGGCATAACTAAGGCAATCAATTATCGTCTTCAATTTTGACTCTGTGATATTATTCCCCACTTGCCCAAAATTCAAGTTAAGCCTCCAAAAAAGAGCTGCGCGGATCGGCAGGTGCACTGAGGCGCGGTTCACACACTGGTTCGTTCATTCACACACTTCCCTTTCTCTTTAGCCTGGAACATATTTTTAATGAATGGAAACTGGACTATTTTCGAACTTTAGTTTACGATAATAAATGTAATACAAGCGTCCAGTCCGTCATTCATAATTCAGCCGTCGTCCTGCATTAAAGAATATCCGCGTCCATAATCCAAAGACCTATTCCATATCCATATAACAGTATTAGCACCAAATTCAAAAAGACAATCATAGTATACATAAACATAGGCTAGTTTCCTGCAAGAGAGAAGCGGTCAACAGTTTTCAATGATGCCGACAAGACATCATGATGTTCCAAAAATATAAAATCCGTATCGCTGATCAATATTCTTAATCCATAATATTAAGACCTTTGTTGGAGTAGTAAGATAAATTGATCCATATTAATCATGTTTACACCCGTTACCAATATCAATAGTTAAACACCCCACCCGATGTTAAAGAGATTGAGAAGAGGGTCAGTCAAGTTGACTTGACTTTATTGATGTACACCCTTTTCTAATTAATTATTCAACTTGACTGAACATCATTTTCAAGGTCTTAACTGAGACCTATAAATGGGATTTTGACGCATATTGGCCTTTGACCTCTGAGTGCAACATCCGGGTTCTTTGTCACGTGACTGGAAGTGACCTTTGACTCTAGGCATGCGCACAATATCGGTTAAAATGGCCCGTATGGTCAGAGGTCAGTTCCGGCCACGTGACAATGGACCCAAAGTTGCAATTAAGAAGTCAAAGATCAATATGCGTCGAAATAACCCTTTCCATGAATGATTCACGTACCACGGAACCGGAAGTGACGTCACAGAGGTCATATGGACATTTTTGAGGTCAGTATACGTCGAAATGTCCTTTTACTTGGACCAGTTCTCGAAAACCTGGCTATAAATATGAGGGGTCAGAAATTAGGCGTACTGTAGAATAGCTGTAGGAAACTGTACTATCCAAGTACCATAGCCGGACCATCCACGGATGTCAAAAGGGGGTATCCGGGACAAAAGGTCGTCTTTTTCTCCACGCTAATAATGGCTGAGTCAAACGGAACATACACCCTGGGCTACGCTGTTTGAACTTGCATTCTAGGAGTGATCGGCATCAATTCGGGGGTCAGCGACATTTTGGGTCATTCATCACGTGTCATTTGCTCCGCTATGTCACGAGTTCTACGAGCGCTCCTTCCCCTTACACCCGAGGTCGGGTTACACGTCTATGAAGATAAAGTCACCAATGAGGAAGACCGGAATGTCTGGTGGTTGGGTCCACCTAAAAAACGGTTACCCTACACCGCGACGGTTGGACCAAATTTAAATGTGTGTTAAGCGGTGAGCTCGACGGGAACCTCACCCACACAGTGGGTGGCAGAGGAAGTCATGAAGAGTCTACTTGCGTCGTTCCAGAAGAGTGGTGATTTTTTGCAGAAACGGTTAAAAGACAATCCCGTCATGTCCTGGAATGATAAGGTAAACTTTTGGTACAGAGCCAAGTGGTGCCCGGCACCCATATGTTGGATTTGGTAAATGATCTGATGTGTCAGCGGAGGTCCGGGTTGGCCCCAATATGATGAGAGGCTTACGCTTAAGGGTTGACAGACATTCACGTGTAACAAGAAATTGTTGAAAATCCCAACGTTTGGCTTGGATGCAGCAGCAGCAGACCCCCGTTACATCACCCCACACACCACGCAGATCAAGATCCATGACCCACCATAAAACAGTGCGAGAATCAC
The DNA here is from genome assembly GCA_036873755.1 of Hanleya hanleyi. NCBI lineage: Eukaryota > Metazoa > Mollusca > Polyplacophora > Lepidopleurida > Hanleyidae > Hanleya > Hanleya hanleyi. Next base: position 21,793 of record JAVTVY010011062.1, on the reverse strand, counting down.
GACACAGGCAACAAGGACTGGGAGCACTATTAAAATATACAGCGAAAGCAAGAAAGCTGAGTCTTCATGTTTTACCTCACCGTACCCAGTAATAGCTCGACTGCGGTGTTTCCCAACAATACCTTAGCCCATTATGACACGCAGCTGCCACATATGCCCGGACGTTGAGAGTCTGGCCTAGTGGATATCCAGTACCCTTCCACGTGGTACAACGTGCAATACGACACGGTGTGGTACGAAGTGGTATACAACTACTAGGCAACTACTATAACTTCACTCTTCCCGAAGGCCAGTGCCATAAACCCAAAATATTCATTTCTGTCTCACAGAGACAACATGAACAAGGATGGTGTGATTTTAATTTTTATTATCCCCTTCATCACAGTTGAGGGAGCCGCTGTGGGTGCGTTCACTGTATGCGTTGTGGGTTTCTCCGGAAAAGATACCGGTCCATTGTTGAAGGTGGTCGGGGTGCCTTCCTTCAGGTCGAAGATCATATACCCGTAGTCAGGGGTTGTAGCATCGTTAACGGCTTTCAACGCAAACTGAGTGCGTCCGCGGTACATATATCTCGCCAGATTCCTCAGTTGAGTGGTGCCCCTCATGGTTTATACACCACCAGGTAATGGGCATTCAAACTGATGTTTTGATGGTCTTTGTTTATACTGCACAGATTCTGCACAAGTTAGATGATGCTGAGTCGCCGATGATGACTGCATTTCGTGAAGAGTTGGGTGACCCGAGCATCCGTCTCCACCATGACAGTATCGAAGACCACCAAAGTGTCCGGTTTAAAGTCGTTCAGGTTGGGTAGGCTCCATAACACCACACGACCCGGGCAGTGGGTGGGGTAATCATGCTGTCGACGCGTTGAACGAGTTTCTTGGCGAAGTGCGTCTTGTCTGGTCCCGTCGGCCCCGCATTAAGGCTGGTGAAGGAGTGTTGCCATGGCTGAATGTATATCAGCTGCCGTGGTAACCCGCTCTCGTAAATTTGGTACAAGTGAACCGGGGTCGTCCGTGCGTTGAACTTTTGTAATTTTGTCGATACGTTTGGGTGTTCACTGTGGGTGGTTATATACGACGAGTCTTCCGGCGTAGAATTCGCTGCAATACATGGTTTCGGGCTCGATGTTGATCTGGACTGTATACTTGGTGTGGTTTTGGTGGCTGGGTCCGGGTGAGGTTTGTTGGCGTGTAGGGGGGTCTTGCACTCCCGGCTGGTGGTTGTGTCCTACGTGGAATGAGTAGAGAGCTGAGGTACGCCCCGTCGTAAAAGCACACCTCCGTACAAGATAGCTAGCAGGGTTGGCAATGACATTACGAAGCCATTGCGTGTTTTGGTAAACGATATGTTTAGACACTGAGTTCATGGTCGAGCGCGGAAAGAACGCTGATGATGGTGGCTTTAGGTTTTATAGCCGTTTCATCTGGTTAACCACGACCCCGGAATTGACTGAACTGGGCCAGGCTTGCCATTTCACGAAGTGCACCGTCTTGCCGCGGCATCGATCAGTTTTCAGGATATGTTTCACAGTGTAGTAATCTTGCGCTATTTTCACCACGGGTTGTAATTCTTGCTCGTTAACGTCCTTTGCAAGACCCCGCCCCGCCCCTTGAAGATCTTCCAGTTCATACACCCACGGTTGTCTGGGTATGCGGCGTTTAATCAAGAAGTTATCATCGCCCCAGCTGGGGAGATGACTGTTCTCGAACTTGCCCTTGATTTACTGATCCGTACAGGGTCCCCGCTCTTGAACACCTCATCCGGTCGTAGTTTGCGTTGGGTACGATGCAAGACACGCCGGACTTGGATATCGTTGCGTTCGGTAACGGTGATGGGTGCTCTCTGAATACTCCGGTAGAGGCCCGATTGTACTTCACCAACTGGGAAAGATCATCGATGTACCGTCTTGTATTCTTAACCGTAAAGTGCTTGTATATTCTGCCTTTGAACATCCTGTTGAACCTTTCGACGACCAAGGCCTTTGTCTCGCCGTACTTGTGAAAGAAAAAGACCTTCTGGGCTTCAGAAACTGTTGGAATGGTCTGTGGAGGAATTCCATGCCTTCACCGGTTTTCAAATATGACGGTTTGCGACCAGTCTTGAAGATGCCCTTGAATGCAGCTACGAGACTCTCCCCGGTTTCGTCCGGATAGGCACGACCCACGCATATTTCGACAGGATATCGATGCAGGTCAAGATATACCGGTTCCCATCGTTGTGTGTGACGAAGACGCTCATATCGACAAATCCGCTTGCCATTTAACATCTATACCCCAACGATGACCCGGTTCCGTAGAAAATGGCGGCGGGCAGCTCGATGTAAGGTATAGGTGTCTTGTCTTTTTGAGCCAATCTCGGACTTGCGATAGATGATTGCCGTGGGATTCAGCGACTCGATAGAGAGCGATTTGGTCCAGACGTCACGGTGTAGGGTAACTATTCGATGTAGATTCCGGGCCCGACCAGCAGACATCGCCGTCTTCCACAATGTTGACTTTATCCTCATAGACATGTAACCCCGGGTGTAAGGGAAAGGACGGCTCATAGAACTGATGGTGGAGCAAATGACGCGTCACAAAATAAAAAAAATACCCATCACTCTACATACATGGCCTTTGCGTCATGACATCATGTCTCGGTCGTGACCCTTGACTCGGAAATGACCTTTGACCGGACGTGCTCTTTGACCCTTTGTCACCTTTGACCCGAATGTGCACATTGACCCGGATATGACCACACGTGACCTTTGACCCGGATGTGACGTTAGCCGCATCCGGTCTCAGCCTCAAAAAAAGTAATGCATATAGTCTTTGTATGATACTGCGCACTCCTCACCACATACATGAAAGTATAAATCTTTATAACTCATATGTGACTGTAAAGAAACTACTAATTAAGGCCTCCCACACACAACACTTGATTAACCATTTAACTCAACTTTGCCAGCTTTAATACGAGAAAGAAATAGTCAAAATTTATGGTAAGATGGGACATCCTCGGAAAACTCGGGACGCTGGATTGGGAGAAATGAGACACACAAAAAAGACACCTAACGTGAAGCTTCAACAAAAATAACAACTTATTGAAAACAACTAACAGACAGGAAAAGCGACAGAGAAGAGAAGTGAACCAACCACCAGGGAGATGTGGCAGATGTTGCCCAAGAGTTCAGTGCGCTTCGGTGTCCTAATGCCTACCCTATCATCAGAGGTGGATCAATGTGACTTCGAAAAAACATATTCGACCCTAAAACATGAAAACAAATGCCTACTCACGTGTCTAAACATCTGACTTCCCAAAATATTGACAGGGAAAAAGGGGGAAACACGTGCACATAAACTTGTCCCTGATTGATTGGTAGATGATGGACATAATGCAACCAAATTGTATCAAATTGGGGAATATTTTTTCCCAAATTTCAAATACGATTGTTATGATAAAATTTTGTATCAGTGCACTCATTATATTCCTGAGATGAAGATTACACAGCAGTTTTTCAGGAAATATTAAGATTTTTCTCTTCTTTTTTTTCTTGTGTGTATGTTGAATAGGAAGATTTAGCTGTCTTTACCGTTACGGCGACATTAACATTCATAGTTTTGAATTTTTATTCTTTAAACATATATTTTTAGTCACAGTATTAATCAGCAATTTAGAAAAAGCTCTTTGACAGTTTTAGCCCACTTAGTGTGTTTGAAAATATACATGTAATATTTTTCTATTTGTTCCTTCGTAATGAATCAGATGAAATCTGTAGATCTATTGTGCCACACTAACTTCGGCTGTTGTTTTAAAGCCAATGAATAAATCTAGTATCTGGTACCTTTTTTATTTCCTACAAACACTAACTTTGTGTACATATTCCTACGAAGTAGGCTCTCATTTGCAAATTGCCCGGTATTACGGGTAATGAGTGAGTGAGTGAGTCAGTCAGTCAGTCAGTCCATCCGAATCCTTTCGCCGGCAAAATAAGGAGAACCGTTGACATTAGAACCTTGATTTTTGGCATGAACGTGCATTAATTAGGGGACTGTTACCAGCAAGTTCTGAGCTGACTTACTTTTGATGAAAATTTTACCTACTTAGGTGACCTATAAACCTCGAAATTGGCAAAAACATGTCCTATTGCCTCCTAGGACCATGGAAATACGCTTAGTTAGGTCAATGCCAGTGTGACCTGACCTAAATGGGTCACGGTCAATGTGACCTACTTTCTGACTCAATTTATAACCTAATTAGGTGACACAAAAACCTCGAAATTGGCATAAACATGTCTCAATGCCTCCTACGACCATGGAAATGGTCAGTCTTAGGTCAAGGTACACACTTAAATCATATCAAACCCTACTTCGTAGGTCCTGTGACGTTAGTCACACTACTCATGTTTATTAAATATAGAACAGTATAGACTCTATATGTACCCTGGATGATGCATGTTAAAAGTATGTTTTGAACAATAACTATAACTATGATATAACTATGATATAACTATAGATCACAATTACTAGATCTAGAACTATGGCAAAGGTGATGGTACGATAAGGCGGGATTTTTGCCTATACGTGGTGCGGTTGAACTCGAAAAAATAAAATGTCCTAAAAATATTAATGTATTAATGTAACGGCAAGAGAAATATATAAGTACGCAATATGTGAAAGTTTTAGTGCGATTGCGTTATGATTATAGCTATCACATGAAACTGAAATCCACAGCTTGTGCTATTTCGTGAAAAAAGGGTCTAAATAGAGTCCTTCAGACACGCATTTGGACGCGAAGGACCCCTTGGACCAAAACGCCATTTAACCTGGTGTTGTGCGGTAACATTATATCCCCATTGCTGGAAGATCTTTTTGGTCCAAGGAGTCCTTCATACTAAAAACTGAAAAGTTATGATTCATAACGTTTGAAGTTTTCGTAAGTAGATTAAAGTGACAAAATAGCCTGTTACAGTTGTTCGTATGTCGTGGTGTAGTGGATATGCACGTTGAGTCACAAGTGCCTCAAAATTTTCTTTTACCGAGTTCGAATCCCAGGAGGGCAACATGTGTGACGTCGACAAGTTATTTCAAACTTTCTCATTTTTGTAAAAAAAAATTGCATTCAGTATATCTGAAATAAGATTTTAGACTATCATTATGAACCAATTAAAAGTAAAATAAATATTGTTTACCGATGACACGATACCGTGTGGAGATTACGGGCTAGTCAAACGTAGAAATCGAACGATCAGTCGCTACCTGTTACAACGGCAATATATTCGTTTAAATTGTGTATTTATTCTCCAATATGTGCATGTAAAATCGACTGCAACGTGGTGAAATAATAACGCATTGGTACCGAACATTCAGTCCGTTGACTGAGAGTTGCCGCCGACGACAAGTTGCACATTGCATTGTGATTGACAGATGGAGAGAAGAAATGTACATTCCTATGAGTCGGCTGGCTGTGGGCAAAAACCCCACCTTACAGTACCATCTCCTTTAAAGCTACAAGCAGAATAATTTTTGGAAACAGTATTCATACGACAATCTGTAACTTTCATAGCTCAATCTTCGCACAATTGGTGGACAGTGTATACATTTTATGTGAACCTAATAGAGTGACCAGCAGCCCGTAATGTCTGCTCAATCGTCCTCACACCTTCTCTACGATGACGACAGATCTTGTTCAGTCTCTCCTGCAGTGCTATGGTGGCTCGTCTCTGGCGCTTTCGATGGACCTGGCTTCTTCTTGCAGAATCAATGTAGCAACCAAGTTTTAAGCTGAGCAGTACTGCATTATATTTAATACATGAGGGATTGAGTCAAATGAAGTTGAGAAGCTTGAATAAATTTCAACATAAAAAATTGCATCATGAACAAAACTAGAATGTGAGAAGAATTTTAATAATAATAGTCCTAATTGTTATCATTTTTCTCATTTTTCATTTCAACATAAAAAATTACATCAAAATTGACCAAAACTAGAAAAGTTATGAACTAATCATAATAGTTATAATTTAGTTATCTTTTCCCCCATTTTTCAATGCCATGTATCACCATTATTTTTTATGCTGAAGGGCTTTCGTCAAGAATTCAAATAAGCCGAATGGTTAATGTCTTGAAGGGCTACCGGTAATGTCCGAGGGGCTTTTGTCTGCGCTCCGTCTGGGACGTGATTCCGATCGTAAAGCAATGTGTAAATTACCCGTCCGAGGGACAGGTTTTCGTACAGACAAACGTGTCTGAATGAATCGGTCTCTTTCGTAGATTTCCGCTCGGCAATGCCGAATGAGGATGAATAGGTCGAATTTTGACCAATGAAAACGAAGATATCTCGCAAACGTTTTCTCCAACATGGCTTCGTCCATGGTTCGGAAGATTTGTGTCGCACAAGGCAAGTAAAATTAAGGCAAATTTTGGAGGGTAATGGATCATCTGATTTGTGTCGTTGTGTAGTATAGTTTCATGCATTAAAACTGGTGAATTGGCATCGAGATAACATGAGCATCATCATGTGGCAGCATACAGTATCCGAGCACGTGTTGTTACAACAACAACAACAACATCCAACAGCAGATTTGCGAATTTGCGAGGCTGCTTCCATTCGGAAGCTAAACTATCTAGCCATTTCTACCACAATTTTACAGCTGTGACTGCATTCTCTTCAGCTTGTTTGTCGTACATGCATGATGCCCAGGACTAATGCAGACACTGTAAATTATTTCGGGGAAGGTCCAGTTTCCAACACCAAATGTCATTGGAGTGTTCCCGATTAGCTGTCATGGTCATAGTAACATGTATTGATCGATCGAACATCGTCTACTTTCTCAAGCATAAGAGAACAAACAGCATTTTAGGAATATAGCATCATGTGATTTTATCTTGTAGCACCAGCGAAAAATACCCATCGAGTTAAAGAGCGGATTTATAGATAAACAACAACAGTGCAGTTCAGTGACAGTCAGATCATGTATGTCAGTGTGTATGATGTTGTTCAATGCATGACGCAGCAACGGTCGTACTAAAAACTGCGCGGAACTGCGCGGAGCTTAATTTCAACTGCGCGTGGATTATTTGATGGATTTTTCTTTATTTGCTGACGAGCAGAATATTGATATTAATTAAACGGACAACAAAATCCGCAAAATGTAGACTATATGTTGCTTGAAACGAGAGAGAACGAAATTCAAATGCGCGGAAATTATGTTTCACTGCCCGGAGATTTGCTTCGCTGGAATGGAATCGTTAATATTAGAGCACCTTATCCTACCTTATTCGTTATCGTTTCACTTGGAATCATTTGATATGCTTTCTTCAACTGAGTCTTATGTGTGGAATTTCAACTGTCCGTAATTATATATTGGCGGGTATCAATTTTAACTGCGCGGAAATCGTGTTTCACTCCACTCAGATTCGCTTCGCTCGAACTAAGTCTGATGTGTATGAATTGTATCTGTCCGAACGTAAATTGAGTGTAAATCAGGATGCTGTGTAAACTTGTTTTGCTGAGCTGTGGGCAAAGTAATCAAAGTCATACTTGGAAACACATGTCGCCAGTCCTCAAACATGTCAAAAATTGGAAGCCAGTGTCGCATGGCTCTTTCTCTAGCCCTTTTCCACTTTCGTCGCTGTCGGTGTCTCCGGCCTGGAAATGATAAGGTTTTTGGTTTAGCAAATTCAAAAAAAAATCTAGAAAATTTAGAAAAAATATTAAAAAAATAAAAAAAATATGGGGGTGGGTATCCCAGGGTATGAAATAGACAAACAAAGTCTAGTTGCCTATCGGCAAGCATGGGCAACCAACACATCCAAATGCATTGCAATTTGGGCAGAATTTGGTTGCCCAAAGGAAATTTAGGTTGCCCCGGGCAACCGGGCAAAGGGCTATTTCGCACCCTGTATTCCCCGGGGGGTACTACCCCTGGGGTGCTCTAATGCTAAAATCCCTATGATAGAGTTTTGCATTTCAATAGCTGAAGTGCACATGTACATCTGTACTTAGAAAGTTTGTTGCACTTGTCAGCTGTCATTGAATGAGTTTTCTGTTTAGCAAAATTGTACATGTAGGCCTCTACATGTATACATGCACATGAAAAGTTTGCTGCAGTTGTCAGCTGTCATTGGATGATTATGAAACTTGGTACACATGTTTCCTATGATTAGAGGATGTACCTGTGCTATTTTTGAGATGAAATATTAATTTTGGTCCAAATTATGGCAAATGATAGTTTTCTGTTTAGTTGAATTGTACATGTAGAGGCTGTAGTACATCTGTACTTAGAAAGTTTGCTGCAGTTGTCAGCTGCCATTGGATGATTAAGAAACTTGATACACATATTTCATATGATTATGTCCCTGTGCTATTTAGGAGATGAAATATTGATTTTTGTTCAAATTTTAAGGGTTTTATCTTAGTAATCTGCCAATGATAATGTACATATGGTAATTTCCCTAATAATTCGTGGTGCAGTGATGAAACTTGCAACTTCAAAAATTGGCTACTTTCGATTTATTTGTCGCACTAATTCCAGAAAAACGTTTGTGTTCGAATTATGTGTTACACTGATTTTCACGGACGATCCAAAATGGCGGACTGCTTCACCGTGATCGTCGTGATCTATTGATAACCGTGTATTATGTTTGATATCTCTATCATAGTTCATTTAAAAGACTCTGGGCCATCCTTAAAAATATGTCAGTTGGGCGTAACCCGCCCGCCCCATCGAAAAGCTACCGACCCAAAAGTTTTTATCAGCCATCTGTCGCCCAAAATGTTTTTTTCTTTTTCTTCAACTTCAAGCAGTCCCTGTGTAGTTGTTATTATCATTAAATTGCGTAGGTCCGCCAGAGTTGCAAGTTTCAAGAATGAAATACAAAGAAAATATAGTCTACGAAACAAAAGAAAAATCTGCCCTCACGTTGTTGTTGTTGAAAAGCGATATGCGTGTTGAAAACTTTTGTGCCTTACTTCCCTATTTTGAAAGGGAACTCTTCCAATTCGATTCGTCAGGAAGCCTTGTGGGATTACAACACCGGGTCAGTGGAAGTTTCCATTACCGCAATAGGGATGATAGCCAGACAGTATTGCGACATGTGCCTGCAGTCAGTCGACCATATTTCCCGGCTAAATCTGTACCGTGATGCCGACGTTTGGTTCATTATCCATCAAACACGGAGTACAAAGTGAAATGTCCAGCGATGCCAAGGATTGAAAATACATAAAAACTAAATGTCTAAATTTCTCATGTACAAGCCAAGTCCTGCAATGATGATCAGGTTGACTTGTCTACAACCTCATTCGTGAGATGCCAATGTGACTGACCCAGCGATGAGATCAGGGTGCATATTTTATGTTCGTCCGCTCCATAAAGTTGATTCCTTGTTGATTATAAACTGGATTATCATGTTGTTGGAAACACTGACATCTGTCATTTTATTACATGGAAACGTTCTGGATTGGTGAGTGAATTAAACACCAGTCTGTTGACATCTCCCCGTAGCACAAATGAAATACTCAACTGCTCCCTTGCTGCAGTCAAAATATATGAGACACATCATGCAGATCGGAAGAAATGAAATAATGGCTCCCTCGACATAGGAGTTGTGCACAAACTAACTATTACGCCGAAGCCCTGACAGGGACAAGCAGAGGGAAACATTTATATCTTTGTCCTTCCATATCATCTGTTTATTAAAGAAAATGAGACATCGAAAATATCATTCAAATTGCCGTTAAATTATTTTCTATTGATCAAGTAGGTGCATCAAAATGGCCAGTTGACGGGCATTTTCGCCTCCAACCTCCTGCTAATGAGAACCCGGTTAGTGACTCCTGATCATAGTAGTATGATATGGAGAATTCGCGATTTAGTTATACAGAAATTATTCTTAGTAACATATTCACTTTACTTTCAGCGGCACGAACTCCACGACGAAAACGGGAGTGTTCAAATTTATTGTTTCACGGGTATATTGAAAATGCTCCAGTTTTCATGTTATTAGGATGGAAAAAATCATGACAGGAGAAAAATCGGCCATTTTCGAATTAAATTCGGAAGGTGAATTATAAGGGAAATTACCGTACATGTACACCTGTACATGGAAAGTTTGCTGAAGCTGTCAGCTTTCATTGGATGAGTTTGACACTTGCTACCCAAGTTCATTGTGATTCGAGGATGTGCATGTGCTATTTAAGAAATATGACATTAAATATGAAGTTTTGTACTTCGTACGTTTCCATTGATAAGGTTTTTGTTGGGCAAAAATTTACATGTAGATCTGTACATGGAAAGTTTACTGAACCTTTCGTGGGATAATTATAGAACTTGGTGGACATGTTTTAGGTTTTCCTTGCGGCTTGGTCAGACCTATCCAGCAGAAATGTCACACGGAACTGACCTATCCAGCAGTAATCCCATTACATATGGGACTCAACTATCCAGCAGTAATCCCAGATCGGACTGGCCTATCCAGCAGTAATCCCACATGGGACTGGCCTATACAGCAGTAATCTCACACGGGACTGACCTAACCAGAAGTAATCTCGCACTGGACTCCAATATGCAGCAGTAATCCCACACGGCACTGACCTATCCAGCCATAATCCTACATGGGATTGACCTATCCCGCTGTTATCTCGCACAGGGTTAGCCTATCCAGCAGTAATCCCACACGGGACGGGCCTCCCCAACTGTATTCCCAAACGGAATTGCCGTATGCAGCAGTAATCCCACGCTGGACTGCCTATGCAGCAGTAATCCCATACGGGACCAACCTATCCAGCAGTATTAAATCCCATGCGAGACGCGCCTATCCAGCAGTAATCCCACACGGGACTGGCCTATCCAGCAGTAATCCCACACGAGACTGGCCTATCCAGCAGTAATCCCAGACGGGACTGGCCTATCCAGCAGTAATCCCACTTGGGACTGATGTTATTGTCTGTACCAGATAATCTATTCCAGACATTATTGTCTGTACCACATCATCTATTCCAGACGTTATAGGCGAGATGTTGGGGTTCTCAGAATGCTTGTTCATCTCTTACAGGAGTTTTTATTCCACTTCCATTTTCTCTACACCTGTCCTTGTACTGGGTTCTCTCACTGTAACCATAACTCTCTGTCCCTGAATAAGTGTTTAGAAACAATGACCGAAGTTGGTACAGGTTTGCTATGCAGCCTCGCAGAAAACCACATTGCATTAACTGTCCACATGGGATATGGACAGTTCCCCACTTGGACAGTTCTGCAAAGACATTTCCCCACTCCACTTCAATCTCATTTTCAGTAGAGAACCCCCCTCCCCACAAAATACACAATAATATGCTTATTTATGTGGGATAAGAATAAGGAATCAACCCCACAATCATTAAGGTGACACCACAGCTGTAGCAGTGAATAAAGTATGTGCAAATATCAGAGAAAGCACACAGCCATCCCTTGAGAAGCCTTCCCATATCCTCTCAATGGCCATACATACAGCATCCAACCCAATCCAACATTGGCAACGTAGAAGACGTCAAGCATACCACCTGCTGACATCAACGTGGTGCCCGACCTACTGAGCCAGCTACTCTCTGAGACTTAGACATTTTAGATGAGTGGAAAACAACTGGGGATGATCAACCTGCTCAATTCCTCATCCACGATAGTGGTCCAGATTACATCAATCACCAGGTTGTAGTCGTGGGACAGATGATAAACTGTACTGCCTTGCTTGAAGCAACAGATGGTTTATGGTCAGGATTTTGGTATGGCTCCCAACATATTCCTTCAGGTCTACTTGCGAACTTTTAAAGTTTATGTGTTATAATGTGCAAAAGAAATATCAAATGTGTTACACATGAATATTATATTCTATTATATTTGGGCTACATTGGTCATTTGCCATGTGGACTATATTGTCATTGAACATTATATGAAATAAATACTGAACAGTATGAATATTCTTCGTTTTTTTCCCTTCGAACGTGTATTGCGAGTTAAAGTCGGAGTTGGGAAATGTCTGAGTGGGGAAATATCTGAGTGGGGAACTGTCCGAGTGGGGAAAGGGAACTGTCCGAGTGGGGAAAGGGAACTGTCCGAGTGGGGTCGCTATATAGCTGAAATATTGATGAACTCTCATTAACCCTCATTCGCTCTCTCTCTGTGTCGGAGTTGGGAAATGTACCAGTGAGGAACTGTCCGAGTGGGGAAAGGGAAATGTCCGAGTGGGAACTGTTCTAGACCCTATGCTGACCATTTAACTGTGTGCACTGCAGCTTACTGAAATGTTTGTCTAGTAACTCTGGAGAAATTGTTGAACAAGCCACTAGTCAAAAAAAGTAGTTTGGTAGGTTGTAGCCCTTCATTGGTTGAGATTCATGAATGAAACTGTATTGACCAATTATATGGTTGGGAATTAATCAATATTCAACTTGTGTCATGTCAAATAATTATTAATTTCTGTCTTCTTACAGCAGCGAGAAACAGAATTATTGTCAACAGTATATTGAGGGAAAGTCTCAAACTGGTGAGTATATTTTCATGGTAACTTCTCAACAAGTATGACTGAAATAGTGTTGAAAGTGATGTTAAATCATATTCACTCACTCACTAAACTCCTGACTGCAGAAAAAAAAAGAAGAAGTTGAAAATGGAAGAAAAGTACATGTAGTCTATTGTTTGTGATGTCATAGGAGCATAATGTACACATGACAGAAGTTACCCTCAAAATGCTACCTGTCGTTCAGTCATGTTAGTACTGTGTGCATAAGAAGGTCAGCATTGTTTTATTAAAAGTACAGTCAACAATTTGGTTATCTTGAGCACTCTTTGGATGCTTAATTCATATGAAGTTAAATTTGACAGTTCATTTGCCCTACACCACTTTCAGACAAGTCGCCGTATAAGTCTGACATCATGTAGACAGGCACAGCCAGCCCCTCAGAAGAAGATGTATGTCAGAGACAGACCTCATGTTAATATCGGTACGATTGGTCATGTGGACCATGGTAAAACTACACTCACAGCAGCTATCACAAAAGGTATGCTTTCAGAGTCGAGTCACTGTCATCGTGATTGTGCTCTTGACCATGTTGACCCCCTTGGTCACTGGTATCTCCTGATACAATTCAGTTGCATTTGGTTTACATTCAAATTAGTCCGTACATATAATTCTGTTTTTCAGAATGACAGGTATATTGATAAAGTCATTCCTATGAGCCTCGGTGATGAGCAGTGAATTTTGATACTAATGAGGAATGCATTAGTTTACTGGATAATTGGGGACTTCCATAATAGTTAATACTATCAGTGACCCTGATTTTCTCTTCCTTTAGCCATTGTTAGCCATCTCGTACCATTCTCACTAAGTAGCTATTCAATATCCAGAACTGGTACTTGTGGTTCAACCAGTCCCTATGTTGTCCATGTCTCCCATTACATTTGGCATATTCTCATATAAAGGGTACCACCCATTTTTATACGCCCGCCCAAAAGGCGGACGTATTATGTGATGGCGGTTTCAGTCCGTCTGTCCATCTGTCCGTCTGTCTGTCGGGGCGTCTGTCCGGTTCTCGTGTCCGGTCTATATCTGGGACAGTTTCCTATCCACAGCTCCAATTTTTTGTGAGTGCATACCCTACGGGGAGAGGATGTGTCGCGTACCAAAATGAAGGTCGAGGTCACAGGTCAAAGGTCACTGGCCTAAAAAACAGGATATCACTGAAGTGTTCGTGTCCGGTCTATATCTGTGAACGTTTTCTATCCACAGTTGCAATTTTTTGTGAGTGGATACACCAGGTGGAGACGATGTGTCGCGTACCGAAATTGAGGTCGAGGTCAGAGGTCAAAGGCCACTGTTGCCAAAAATCAGGAAATCATTGATCGTTGACAGTTTTCTATCTACAGTTCTAATTTTTGATGAGTGGACCCTATGTGTTGCATATTAAATGTAGGTCAATGTCAGAGGTCAAAGGTCAGTGTGATTGAAAAATCAGGAAATCGTTAAAAATGTCTAATTTTTTGTGAGTGGATTCAATAGGCGGAAATGAAGTGATGCATACAAAAAATTAGGTCAAGGTCAAAGGTCACTGACCCCAAAATTAGGATATTATCAAAAATAAAATTTTTTGTGTCGGTAGATACATTGGGGGGACACAATGTGTCACATACCAAAATGTAGGTCAAGGTCAAAGTTCAAGGTCACTGTGACCCCAAAATCGTGAAATTGTTAAAAATCATGATTTTTTGTGTCCATTGAGAAATTACGGGGAGACTGTTTCAGGCCTCGAAATTTGGCGCGAACGAAACGATCGTTCGCGTGTCGGTTACGCAAATCAGAAATGGCCAGAACGAAAAATCGGTTACGTGAATGCACTTCTTGAACATATGTTCTGGTAACAAAAGTCCCAACCTCTTCTCTGTCTGTCCACTGTGCAAACTTTAACCACATGACATGTGTCTTTCAGCATGTTTTAAAAGCGAAACCAAGTCGTAAACTCGACCCTGTCTGCATCGAATTTGTAGACTACCACGTGGCAGGCGTGTGTCTGAGTCTGTCAGCTTGCACATAGTGTTTTGTCTATCCTCGGTTCAGGGCAGGCGTAATAAACCAATAGCGGCCAGGAAACAGCATTATCAAACTTCAACGAGTTGGAATGTAAGGGTTACCCGCAAGCCTCCTCGCTCCGAGGTTGTTGCTCCGTGGAAGCCTCCTCGCTCCGAGGTTGTTGATCCGTGGAAAGTTCTGCACGGAGCTAGCAGCAGAGGTGGCATGCGGAGCTCTTCGCGGAGGAATTATCTCAGAGCGCGAAGCTTGCGGTTAACACTCGTCCCTTCCGCCATCTCTAAATTTGCAGGCGGCGTGTTCAACTTCTCAGACTTTTCGATCGGGATTTTAATGGAATCAGAAGGAAATGTTGAATGAATTATACAGCCACAATAGTCAATCATGAATGGTGGACTGGAAGCGATTTACGTGTGCAATCCCATTCCCGTATGTTAACTCATTTGTCTGTTCAGTCTCTGACCACGTGCTGTCCACAGGCCTATATTACTCCCGAGTCGAGTTGTACGGTACTGGTTGACGGCGCACTGTTATAATTACGTAACCGTTTTGCGAAACCAATTGGTTACGTAAAAATTACCATCGTAACCGAACAATAGGTTACGTAAGACAAAATTACCGTAACCGATTTTTCGGTTGCGTCAATGAACCAATTTTCGAGGCCTGCTGTTTGTCATGTACCAAAATTTAGGCCACGGTCAAAGGTCAAGGTCACTGTGACCCCAAAATCAGGAAATCATTAAAAATCATGATTTTTTGTGTGCATTGATAGATTGAGGGAAGACCCTGTGTTGTGTACCAAAATTGAGGTCAAGGTCAAAGGTCAAGGTCACTGGCGCCCCGAAATCAAGAAATCATTAAAAGTCACATTTTCATATGCCTGTCGAAGACGAGGTCGTGTAATGAGATGTTGCGTTCTGTCCATTCATCCATTAACATTTGTTGTCCATGCGATAGCTCTAGTTTCAAGGTATAGATTGGTACCAAACTTTGAGTATACGTTACTCGCATGGCAAAGTGGAGCCATACATATGAGATCAATTTGTCAAAGGTCTAGGTCGCAGTCCCCCAAAACTGAATCAAGCTTTAATAGCTGACTAAATGTGTTGGAATATTGTTGGAATATTCGAAGTTCTTTTCCCTGCATTTATATGGTATTGTCCTGTGGAGTTATCTCCCATGTTTGAAACGCTTCATTTAGTTAAACTGTTGTGAAATAAAAACCATACATTTACTAATCTAACGGGAGGAGGAGTCCTTTATGAACTTCACACCTGTTTATTAACTCAAGAACAAAGGTTTACTTCATCACTTTCTTCTTCCTTCATGAAAAATTCTCTCGTCTGAAAGGAATCCATTTGCAGGAAAACTACTATTTTCTTGTGTTTGACTATTGTCGATTTCAGTGTGGGATATGTGAGCTCTCAGCTCTTGCTTCAAGGTCAACTAGTTACCAAGAGTTAAGCTCATTTTAGTTTATCATTCAATATAAGATGTGATATATGTTACATTCTTATAAGCAAAAAATTGTAGACCTTTCTCTGGATTGCTAGATCAATTGGAATCAAGGCTATTAAACAACCTTGAAATTTGAACCAATGTAACTCCAGATATACAGGCGTATATTGAAGCCCCTTGGGCTCTTGTTTTTTTTTCATATGTCATCCATGTCAAACTCGCATATTTGTTTTTATTACCCCTCGGCCATTTTGGCCTCGGGGTATTGTCGTTGCCATGTACGTCCGTCCGTCCATACGTCCGTCCGTCCGTTACCGCATTTTAGGCAAAAGCGCTTGAGACACAACCACCAAATTTTGAACACTTATTTATCTAGTGCTAAATCAGACGCCTGTCGAAATTGGTTCCCCTCGGCCTATATTTTACAGAGTTATGCCCCTTTACAAATATATTAATTTCTATTTCTGTCCTATATGCTTGAATGTAACCAACTATATCTGCAGAACTGTGTTCGATGTAGCTACTATATTTTGAAAACTTATTTATATTGTTGTATTCTAGAAGCCAACAAAAAATTACTCGCCTCAGCTCTTATTTTACAGAGTTATGCCCCTTTTCAGGTGCAGTTATCTCTGATTTTGTGATATATACTTGAATGTAACCAGTTATATATAATTAGCTGTGTTTGGTACAGCTACCATATTATTAGGAAACTTTTCTATTCAGTTGTAGGCTAGATACCTAGAAAAAAATTAGTTGTCTCGGCCCATATTTTATGGAGTTATGCCCCTTTCGGTTGTAATAATCTCTGATTTTGTGATCTGTAGTTGAATGTACAAGTTATATCTGAAGATCCGTGTTCAGTACAGGTGCTAAATTTTTGAACTCGGTCATTTTGGCCTCAGGGTATTGTCGTCGCCATGTACATCCGACCGTTACCGCATTATAGGCAAAACCGCTGGAGACAACCACCAAATTTTTAACGCTTATTTATCTAGTGCTAAGTCAGATGCCTATCGAAAGTGGCTCCCGTCGGCCTATATTTTACAGAATTATGCCCTTTACAGATAAATTAATTTCTATTTCTGTCCTCTATGTAACCAACTATATCTGCAGAATTGTAATACTTAGCATGCTTAGTTCTATACTCCATACACTTACCTGTTGATACATCCATACACTGCAAATTGTAAATTACCTTTAGCTTGATCATCCCACATACATGTAGTGCTATCTCTTCCCAAATTCACACTACACATGGGTCGCAATCACTTGGGGAAAGCCGAGGGGTTTTGATTAGATCAATCTCCTGTTTGTTTTAGCTAATAATTCTTAACTTTATACAATTATCACAACAAAACTCCCAATAGATTGAAAGAATAATAAAATATCAAAGCAAAATGCATTCATGTGAATTTTGAGAAAAATAATAAGATGTAGCTAACGTCGTTCTGTCAAATGGCATTAGCAACAGGTTCGGCGTTCTAAATGCATTAAACATTTCAACTTTATTTGAATCCTTCGGGATATTCAAATTACTCATTTCCTTGGACATTTTGAAATCAACTGCGGCTGCCTGTCACAGGTGTGCTTTGAAATCTAAGAATATGACATTAAATGAAAATGACGTTAGCAACACAAATGACGTTAGCAACATTTTCCCTGGCCCTCAAAAGTATGTTTACTCAGCACAAGATTTGGTAATTTTTGTTGTACGAGCTTTTTTGCAATGTACACTGTAATCCCTACCATTTTTGTATGTATGTTTTTTGGACTATAAAACAGTGTTTGAATTTCCCTAATGTCATCTACCTTGACAGATGTGATGTTAGACATCAGATTTATTTCACTTTCATCACTTATTATTCCCATTTGCCCTAATTTTTTTCTAGCTTAATGAGTCAGAAGTGGTCAGTTAATGAAATCTATTTAATGATTAAAACTGATTCATTTTATTTTTTGAGGTCATCATCATTTGAAATGTTGCTAACGTCATTTCTGATATGACCGATGAAATAATGACAGAATTTGGTACCGTTTATAATAGAATATGCCATTTGCTAGCCTATTAGATTCCTCATGCATGTCAGGTGTTATGCTTCCGATGGGCCCGACTGTTTACTGTAAACAAATATACACAAACCATAAACAAGTGTAAACAAACCTAAATCGCAACAATGGTCATCTCTTTACTCATTATTTAACCCTATCTGGCCTGGACGATTTGGGGTGTACCGCAGCCTGGGGGTGGGGCAGAAAGTGGCCCCCTATATATTTTCGCTATCGCTAAGGCGCTGAAACTTACCACACTGTATCATTGGGTCAAGCTCTACAAGAAATGTAAAAAAATCCAAGATGGTCGCCATGATGACGTCACAGTGATGTCATTTTCAAAAAGAGCATTTTTGGTCAGAATTTTCGAATTTTTAGCTCGCCGTATACGAAGTAGGCGAGGTATTGGGAGAGAGAGGGGGAAAGTGGCGGTGTCGGTGTCGGTGTCCGGTTAAGTTTTTAGCTCGCCGTATACAAAGTAGGCGAGGCATTGGGAGAGAGAGAGGGGGAAAGTGTCGGTGTTGGTGTAGGTGTCCGGTTAAGTTTTTATGTTTAGCACAATGTTAGACTCAAGCTGGAAGGTTAATGTTTTTTGTTTAGGCTGGACTTAGAATAATTTTCACTTCTTTTGGACTCTGAAAGTCTTCTGGGTTAATGTTGTTTGTTTAGGCTGGGAATCTTTATTTCAAGTTTTATAATATATAGTTCATCTTTCAATCCAACTTCAACATCAATGACAAAGAAGTCAAATTTTTATAACAATATGTATTGTCATTGCCAGTGATGTGCAACCTGAAGGGCTCGATCTTTATGCGAAGCTGCATGTTATTGACAAAACCCAAAACGGCGAGCTGCCGGGTTACACATAACCCTTGTTATGTTTAGCACAACGTTAGACTCAAGCTGGAAGGTTAATGTTTTTTTGTTTAGGCTGGGATTAGAATAATTTTGACTTCTTTTGGATTCTGAAAGTTTTCTGGGTTAATGTTTTTTGTTTAGGCTGGACTTAAAATAATTTTGACTTCTTTTGGACTCTGGGTTAATCTTTTTTGTTTAGGCTCGAACCCCATTCTACATCATGATTTAACCCAAATCTTTTGCACGAACCATATTTGTCCAGGCATTTTACACCCACATCTCAGACCAAATTTCAATTGTACATGTATTCATAATGACATGTATAAGCTTATTTTGTTTTTATAACAATATGTATTGTCATTGCCAGTGATCATGGTGATGTGCAACCTGAAGGGCTCGATCTTCATGCGAAGCTGCATGTTATTGACAAAACCCAAAACGGCGAGCTGCCGGGTTACACTTAACCCTTGTTTATTTTTCGCAAAAACTGCATGATAAATTAGTAAATAATAATCTGATATGAAATAAAATAGATTTTATCCACTTTTCCATACAGAAAAGCAAATTTTTTGAAGAAATATGACGAAAACATCACTTTTCTTGTACCCCACATGGTCGCCATTTTAAATTTACCCATGATCCTCTGCTCGGGGGGGGGGGTCACAGAAATAGGCTAAAACTGCCCCCAATAAGCTAAAAGGTCATGAAGTTTCGGCTCTAAATTTTTGGTCGTTTCGGAGATAGGAGCAAAAAAAAAACAACGGGTGGGGGAAGTGCGGTATGGTTAAGGTTAGATAACCCTAGCTCCGAAAGCCAAGACAGAGAGATGGGGTTCCCTCTTGCAAATGTCCCCCAGGTCAACTAAGACAAAGTAAGGTACACATTCGTCGTAAATATCTCAGATTGTATTGACATCGACAATAGAACAAGTCTACATTTGAACAGCAGTTCCTTTATTAAAATATATAGTGCATTACATTCCATGCAACAGAACAAACATTTAACTGATTTTAAAGAGCTAGTACACTCATTTTGAAAATATTCATTAAATAACACTCGAGTGCAAAGTTGTTAAATTGATGGAAACTGTATTAAAGTGATTGCCACAATCACTTCTCTATGTGACATGATGTGATAACCTCGGATGTCTGATTTATATCAACTGCTCAAAAACAAAACAGAAACCAAAGCTGAAGACAATGCCTGATGCGACGTCAAACAGAGAGTGCCGTGATTTTGGCTAGATTTTGTATGACCTGGTCCATATTAGTGAAGTTAAATATTTTCTGCTATTCTTATATGTATGTTCAGATGAGCATGAATACAAAATGGATACCACTCAGAGGTTGACAATCGCTGGTTGATAAAAACTTTATTCAGTACACTTTATATAGGCAGAAGAAAATGGTTTAAAGCACACTTATATGTTTGCCATGTTGACAAGAAATTCTAATTTTCTAGGCTTCCATTCTTGCAGAAATTGTATTCATGGTATGAAACTTGGGGACTTAAACACAAACATCTCCTCCACCAGACCCTCTATACCATCCAGATGCAGACACATGCATGATCTAGGTCAATGGCTTGGATCACCTGGCTGGATAGGGTTAATTAATAAGGTGAAACTCCAAGCCATCATGTTCAATGGTCCGATTCGCAAATCCAATATGGCCACCAGGCAGCCATCTTGGATTTCCCCATGAAACTTTATCGCGATTTCTCAAGAACTACTGAATGGATCTTTCTCAAATTTGGTACACAGGTTCCCCTTGAAGTCTAGTTGTGCAAGATACCTTTTCTGGTCCGATTCACAAATCCAATTTGGCCACCAGGCAGCCGTCTTGGATTTCCCCATGAAACTTCATCGTGATTTCTCGGGAACTACTGAATCGATCTTTCTCAAATTTGGTACACAGGTTCCCCTTGGGGTCTAGTTGTGCAAGATACCTTTTCTGGTCCGATTCGCAAATCCAATATGGTCACCAGGCAACCATCTTGGATTTCCCCCATGAAACTTTGTTATCGCGATTTCTCAGGAACTACTGCATGGATCTTTCTCAAATTTGGTACACAGGTTCCCCTTGGGGTCTAGTTGTGCGAGATAACTTTTCTGGTCCGATTCGCAAATCGAATATGGCCACCAGGCAGCCATCTTGGATTTCCCCAATGAAACTTTATCGCGATTTCTCAGGAACTACTGCATGGATCTTTCACAAATTTGGTACACAGGTTCCCCTTGGGGTCTAGTTGTGCAAGGTACCTTTTCTGGTTCGAATCGCAAATCCAATATGGCCACCAGACGGCCATCTTGGATTTCCCCATGAAACTTTATTATCGCGATTTTTCAGGAAGTACTGCGTGGATCTTTGTCAAATTTGGTACACAGGTTCCCCTTGGGGTCTAGTTTTGCAAGCTAGCTTTTCTGGTCCAATTCGCAAATCCAATATGGCAACCAGGCAGCCATCTTGGATTTCCCCATGAAACTTTATCGCGATTTCTCAGGAAGTACTGCATTCATCTTTCTCATATTTGGTACACAGGTTCCCCTTGGGGTCTAGTTGTGCAGGATACCTTTTTCGGCCCAATTCGAAAATTCAATATGGTCGCCATGCGGCCATCTTGAATTTCCCCATGAAATTTTGTTATCGTGAATTCTCAGGAAATTACTGCATGGATCTTTCTCAAATTCGGTACACAGGTTCCCATGGGGTCCAGTTGTGCAAGATACCTTTTTTGGTCCGTTTCGAAAATCCAATATGGCCGCATCTTGAATTTCCCCATGAAATTTTGTTGAAATCTCAGGAAGTTACTGCATGGATCTTTCTCAAATTTGGTACACAGGTTTTCCTTGTGGTCCAGTTGTGCAAGATACCTTTTCTGGTCCGATT
>JAVTVY010011060.1:0-55082 GCA_036873755.1 Hanleya hanleyi | reverse complement strand
TGTCATAGTATTGCAGTATAAAATTGGTCACTGTGAATAGGTCTAGAACAATAGAGCTGAGGTAAACTTGTTTACCTTCTGTTCTGTGGTTATGATCATAGAATTTTCTCGTAATCGTGACCGATGTATCATAATTAAAATGGCTGAATTACGAAGAGACCCGTATTATGAGGGTAATTGGGTCACAGCGCCATCTGTAAATCTACACAGCGCCATCTGCACATGTTTCTGGAATGATAATGATGGTGTGGGTTAATCATTTTCCAGCTTTCTAGAAGCTGTCATTGCTGTACCGGTGGAAGTTTCTTGATTTGATAGAATAATCTCGAATGCTCGATAGAGTATAAATAGCCGGACGTTCAGTGTTCGGGGGAGAGATTCAAACGGCTTCTATTTGGGTACATAAGATTGTGCTACTGGACATTACCTTTGCCCGAGATTATTGACTGCTGGATTGTATGTTCCTGTTGGATTACTCTTGTGTGTTTGACCGCTGTTTTATCTACGTAATTGAACTGACGGAAACTGGACAATAGCTGAGCGGTATTGGACTATCGAAATACAGGAACGCGATTTCTGCACGTCGGCATGGACTGTATAGAGATTTGCACGTTAATACGGACTCTGAGAGATACACCGGTATAGCATTGAGCAGTAAGACTTTATTTGACATTTATTTGCTGTATTGTAAATAAATATTTGATTGTTAATCTTCGATTTCACAAAATCTTTCTGTTGCGTTTTTCTATTATCATTTAGACGTAACAGAAATTGGGGGCCTGCCCGCGAGCTTTGATTACATTCCAGCTTTGCAACATAGTTCTAAATTGATACATTGTCTGAATTAGTGAAGTCGAAGAGTAGTATATTACCAGCATGTTATTTGACCCAGCACAGTTTGCTTCAAAGCCTAGTCAGGAGGAATTTGACGAACTACGCAAAGAGGATTTGTTCGCGCTGTGTAAATTCCTACAAATTGAAGTTAAAACATATTGGAGAAAGCAAGAAATTAAGAAACTCATTATTAAACATTTTGTTGGCAAACAACTTTGGGATGAAAGTGATTTGGATTTAACTGAGGAAACAGCTGATTATTTGGAAATAAAGAAATTAGAATTGCAAAATCAGCTGGAATTAAAGAAATTAGAATTAGAAAAAGAGGAAAAATTAGAGAGAGAAAAATTAGAATTTGACAGAGAAATAGAGAGAGAAAGATTAGAAAAAGAGGAAAGAGAGAAAGAAAGAGCATTAGAGAGAGAGAGAGAAAAAGAAAGGGAAGAAAGACAGATTCAGTTAGAATGAAGCATTTGGAATTACATTCGCGAACAAGTCCTCCTACACATGCACCTGTACAATCACAATTAAAATTTGATGCAGCTCGTCAAATACGTCTCGTCTCACCATTTCAGGAAAAAGAAGTTGATAACTATTTTCTGCATTTTGAGAAAATTGCTGAAAATTTAAACTGGCCAAAAGAAAATTGGAATTTATTTCTTCAAAGTGTTTTGATCGGAAAGGCAAGGGACATTTACACTCAATTGACGGTAGAGCAAGCATCAAATTATGATATAGTGAAGGACTTAATCCTTAAAGGTTATGAATTAGTTCCTGAAGCCTATAGACAAAAATTTCGTAGTTGTGAAAAAGAAAACTCTCAGACTCATGTAGAATTTGCTCGTTCAAAAGACAGTTATTTGATAGGTGGTGTGCTTCGGTTAAAATTGACAACAACTTTGAAAACCTTAGACAGCTTATGCTAGTAGAGGAATTTAAAAGGTGTATCCATGGTGATATTAGAACATTTCTTGATGAAAAGAATGCCAACACTTTAGACGAAGCAGCACGATTTGCTGATGAATACGCTCTGACACACAAATTATCATTTGTCAATGCTGTTAAGCCAAGTTCATTCCAGTCTAACATCTCAGGGAACAAATCCAGTTCTTTCTCAAGGCCTAAAACTTTTAACCCCAGTTACAAAGGTCAAAGGTCAAACACAAAGTCTCAGTCACCCACTTTTAACACTCAAAATAAGTCTCCCGTTTGCAGCTACTGTAAGAGGGACGGCCATTTAATGATTGATTGTTTTAAATTGAAAAGAAAACAAGATCAAGCCTTTCAAAAGCCTAGTGGTTTCCTCAATTCAATATCTATACCCAAGCAAGTTAGTGACGTTCATAATGTATATGACGTTAAGATGACCAAGGTCACTGTTCCTATTAGTTCTATCAAGGATAAGGTTGACAGTTTTTCAAATCCTGTTATGGAGATTTTTAAATCATTTATCCACAATGGTTTTGTGTCACTTTCAAGTGATTTTTCTAATGCTACTCCTGTGAAGATTTTGCGAGACACGGGTCACAGTCTCTTTTGTTGGCAGATGTTTTGCCGTTTTCTGATTCTTCATCTGCAGGCAGTGATGTCAAGATTAAAGGGGTAGATTCTGTAAATGACACACCCGTTCCGCTCCATAACATTCATCTGTCTTCCGACTTGATTTCTGGACATGTTACGGTGGGTATTAAAGGTAGTTTACCATTTGAGGGTGTTCAATTACTTCTTGGCAATGATCTTGCGGGAGATAAGGTCGGGGTTAACCCGATTGTAACTGACAAGCCTTGTTTGGATCAGATTCATGATCCAGTTGAAGACGAAATTTACAGTTTGTATCCTGCTTGTGCAGTTACTAGTGCCATGAGTAAATTGGCTGAGGAGTCTGAAAAGTCTCTTGAAGATGACGTCATCGATGACGTTTGTTTGGCCGACACCTTTGTGTGTTTAAATGATGAGGCTGATAAGCCACATTTTGATAGCAAATTGTAATGTTCTAATGACATAATGAACAGCATAGTGACAAGAGCATGTGTGTTACTTTTGTAAGAATGGTGTTCTTATGCGCAAATGGCGACCACCAGATGTGTCACTTGATGATGAGTGGGCAGTTAAGTATCAGATTGTGGTACCAAAGTCATATCGTTTAGATATCCTCAGACTAGCCCATGAAAGACCTCTTTCAGGCCATTTAGGTGTTACAAAACATACTACAAAATTCTAAATCATTTCTATTGGCCAAATTTAAAGAAAGATGTTACGGAATTTTGTAGGTCATGCCATACATGCCAAATGGTAGGAAAACCTAACCAAACCATAGCAAAGGCTATCCCTACATTTGGAGAAGCCTTTAGTAGGGTGATTATAGATTGTGTTGGTCCATTACCAAAAACAAAGTCAGGCAATCAATACATGTTAACTATCATGCGTGCTTCAACCAGGTTCCCTGAGGCCATTCCTTTACGGAATATTAAGGCAAAAACTATTTTTAAGGCCTTAGTTAAGTTTTTCACACTTGTCGGTCTACCCCAGTCTGTTCAGTCTGATCAGGGATCTAATTTCATGTCAGGAATCTTTCAACAAGTCATGCATGAATTAGGAATAAAGCAGTACAAATCATTTGCATACCACCCAGAAAGCCAAGGCGCATTAGAAAGATTCCACCAAACATTAAAGAACATGATTAGGACTTATTGTTTTGACACTGAGAAAGACTGGGATGAAGGTATACATTTGTTATTGTGGATAGTCTGTTCAAGAGTCTTTTGGTCATACAGTTAGAGGACCACTTAAACTGCTAAAGGAAAAGTTCCTAGACAGTGATCTTGACTCATGTAGTCTCTTACAATATGTGTCGGACTTTCGCACCAGGTTGACCAAAGTACGTGATTTGGCCATGTCAAATTTAAAGGCAGCTCAAAAAGGTATGAAAATAACCTATGATAAACATGTCCTTAAACGAAGTTTCAAACCTGGTGAGAAGGTTCTGGCTTTTCTGCTTATTCCTGGTAATCCACTAAAGGCTAGATATTATGGTCCTTATGTCATTGAAAAGAAACTAAGTGACCTCAATTATGTAATTCAGACTTCTGACAGGCGTAAAAACAAACAGTTATGTCATGTAAATATGTTAAAGTTATACATAGACAGAGATAGCACTAACAGTACTGTCCATCCTGTAAGTGTAGTTAGTTCTGACCCTGATACTAATGAAACGTGTGAAGAGCCCATGTCAGCGGCGAAATTACAGAACTCTGACAATCTACTTAATTTGGATTCCAAGTTGTGTCATCTCGACCCAGTGCGTCAGGAAGAACTTCGAACTCTGCTCAGTCAATATGAACATTTGTTTCCCGACATTCCTACTCGGACTGATACAATTTCACATGACGTCGATGTCGGAGATTCTAATCCAGTAAAACAGCACTCATATCGTTTGAATCCCATTAAACAAAACTACCTGGAAAAAGAGATTCAGTATTTATTGGACAATTACTTCATTGAACCAAGTAATAGTAACTGGAGTTCACCTTGTATCCTCGTTCCAAAGCCAGATAGCAGTTACAGGATGCGTACTGACTACAGAAAGGTGAACACATTGACCAAAACAGACACATTCCCTATTCCACGCATTGACGATTGCATTGATAAAGTGGGAAGTGCCAAGTTCGTGTCAAAGTTCGATCTTCTGAAAGGATTTTGGCAAGTTCCACTGACAGATCGTGCGAAGGAAATATCAGCATTCGTCACTTCAGATGGTCTGTTTCAGTACAAAGTTATGCCACTTGGAATGAAAAATTCTCCAGCCACGTTCCAGCATCTCATCAATCGTGTTACTTCCGGTTTGGAAGGATGTGAGACTTATATTGATGACGTCATTGTCTACAGCGATACATGGGAAGATCATCTACGGAGAATTCGCGCACTGTTCAATCGGCTGAGTGACGCCAAGCTGACATTCAACCTTGGGAAAAGTGAATTCCGACATGCACGTGCGACATTCTTGGGTCATGATGTAGGTCAGGGTCAGGTAAACCTGTAGATGCTAAGGTCAGTGCTATCTCGCTATTCCCAAGACCAACATGTAGGAGACAACTGATGCGTTTCTTGGGTATGGCTGGTTACTACAGGAAATTTTGTCCAAATTTTTCAGATATTCCTTTAACTGGACTCTTAAGAAAGAGGGTAGCTTTTGTTTGGACCAATGAATGTGAATCAACTTTGAAAAACTGAAAGCCATACTCAAGAGCGCGCCAGTTCTTTCAGCACCAGATTTTGATTCACCTTTTAAACTGGCTGTAGATGCTAGTGATGTTGCTGCTGGTGCCGTTTTGTTACAAGAAGGTATAGATGGTGTAGACCACCCAATATGTTATTTTTCACGTAAATTTGACAAACATCAGATAAATTATTCTACCATTGAGAAAGAATGTTTGGCAATGATATTGGCTTTACAACATTTTGATGTTTATATTACTTCTTCATCTTTGCCAATTACTGTATTCAGTGATCACAATCCACTTGTTTTCATAAGTAAGATGAAAAACAAAAATCAAAGATTGTTGAGATGGAGTTTGGTGTTACAAGAATATAATATTGAAATCAGACATATTAAGGGCAAGGACAATTTGATCGCTGATTGTTTGTCTCGCATATAATGTACATATGTTTGTCAACATGTTTGCTGTTGTAATATAGATTTTGTTTTGTAATAATGTTTTGAATTGTCAAGAAAGTTCCAAGTTTGAAACTTTCTTCTTTTGAGAGGGGGAGTGTCATAGTATCGCAGTATAAAATTGGTCACTGTGGATAGTTCTAGAACAATAGAGCTGAGGTAAACTTGTTTACCTTCTGTTCTGTGGTTATGATCATAGAATTTTCTCGTAATTGTGACCGATTTATCATAATTAAAATGGCCGAAGTACGAAGATACCCGTATTATGAGGGTAATTGGGTCACAGCGCCATCTGTACATCTACACAGCGCCATCTGCACATGACGATGTTTCTGGAATGATAGGCCTGTATACATACTGTTGTGGGTTACTCAATTTCGAGCTTTCTAGAAGCTGTTGTGATGGTATCTGGGTTTAATCTTACGTCATTGCTGTACCGGTGAAAGTTTCTAGATTTGATAAAATAATCTCGAATGCTCGATAGAGTATAAATAGTCGGACGTTCAGTGTTCGGGGGAGAGACTCAAAGGGCTTCTATTTGGGTGCATACGATTGTGCTACTGGGCATTACCTTTGCCCGAGATTATTGACTGCTGGATTGTATATTCCTGTTGGATTACTCTTGTGTGTTTGACCGCTGTTTTATCTACGTAATTGAACTGACGGAAACTGGACAACAGCTGAGCAGTATTGGACTATCGAAATACAGGAACGCGATTTCTGCACGTCGGCACGGACTGTATAGAGATTTGCACGTTAATACGGACTCTGAGAGATACACCGGTATAGCATTGAACCGTAAGACTTTATTTGACATTTATTTGCTGTATTGACCTAACTTAATTTGTATATGATTTTAGTATTGTAAATAAATATTTGATTGTTAATCTTCGATTTCACAAAATCTTTCTGTTGCGTTTTTCTATTATCATTTAGACGTAACAGCTATTAGATTTACTTCTGCGATTCAGAAGAAGAATTTGACGAAAAATTGTATGGTTTTTTGCCGACAAATTTGTATCATTTTTTTTTTAATAAGACATCTTTCTTTTTGTAATTGAGTGCGTCGAAAGGAATAATTTGCTCCATATGGCAGAGATGCATATATTTTATGACATCCGAGAACCTATCGCCTTCCTGATGTCAATGAGATTAGTTCAGTCAACAACTTTTCAACTAATGCTATTTGAGGTACTGTGAATTCTTTCCGGATAGGCCTACGCAGTCCAGCTGTACCCACCGCATGTACATATGATCCCCTATTCTCAAGTACCTCGTCTTTCATCATTTTCAACTTCTTTTGCAGCAGTATTTTTGGGCAGAAAGAAATGTTTACAACTCTTAACACCGCTATCTGCCGTGAACTATGGAAGGCGACAGAATTGTAACAAATAGTTATCGTCTAAATGTTACTTAGAAAGTGTGACACCATATTTTTATCCTAGTTATTATTGCCCAGTATGCCTGCAGGACCAAGGTGTAGTGGTAATGGCCTTTTCAGGGAAAGGTAATCAATAGAAGCTCGTGCTCATTCTGCCTCAGGGATCGTGAATGTCATTTGGTCGATATGAAACTTTGATGAATAAAATAGATTACATCCCTTAAACAATCATAAAGGAAACCCTTAGCCAACATATTTTCATAGCGACACGATAATATATAAAGAAATCCCTATGTTCTTCATTTTTGTCGGGTTTACCAAGGGTAAACCCTACATTAGTATCACTCTTCAGTTTTTCTTTTTTCTTCTGCACATGTGTAGTTTTGATCTCCTGCCCGGAGACTGTTCTCATTTGATGCCCCTTACAGCATTCATAAAAAATACCGTACTTCTGTCTGACAGTCATATACACATGTGCAATGCACGGTAGCTTGTGCATTGAACGTGATAATTGGTACATTATCGCAGTAAATTTTATCTTTACAATTTCCTTTAAAATTTGCCTTTCCAATCTATTTTATCCGGTATCATTTGTTACGGCGGGAAGGGTGCGCCGTAGTCATTCTCCAGGCGTAACCACGTAGCGAGTTTTTGTGGATACAAATTATGTATGCGTATTCACATTTTAAAATCACCGAAAACAAGAAATTTCAAATTGTGGATACACATGATTTTTTGGTGATGTATCCACATTTTTACTTCCACCTTACTTGATCAATTATCAGCATGAGAACTGAATAAAATTGCGACAAAACTCTGGCAGAAATTTTGGCGAAAGTTTTTGGGACAGATTTCGTTATTTTTTCAAGTGTCTGACGTGTCTTCTCCGTCGATCTTCTTCAACAAAACGAAATAGGAACGACTGGCACTTTTGCACAAAACTCTTTTACATATCTGATTATGGTTACAAAGAATAAAAACCTGGGGTGTTTTCCTTTTGCTGGTATGGATGAGAAAGAGATACGATATTTCGATCCCGTCAACGCTGAACTTTCATCCCAAGTCTGAATTTCCCAGAGTACAAGTAATCGTGAATTTGATTGGCTGAACAGTACATATTGGCTCCGCCCACACGTTATTCAACCAATCAGTAAACTTTTTACACGACATACGAATTCAATGAAACTAAATAAGATCGGCTCGTTTTCTAGATTTATAGTTTTTTTTCCAATCCATATGAATTTAAAGGCATTTCTGTAAAACCGTGATTATTTAGCATTTAAAATAACACTATGAGTATGACAGTATCTTGTGTTATAGTCAAGAGTTGTTAGAAAAATGATCGTGGAGTAGGAGAATAGCGAATTTTCTGAACTTGTCGGAGATTGCGACGTCTGAAGATTTTCTTGTCTGGATGTACTTTTAGTAGATTCATTTTCTCACAGATTAAATAAGTATGGAAATTATATCAATGTGGATACATCTCTTATATAGGATGCGTATCCACATTTTACAAAAGTCGAAGTTTTATGCTCTAGATGAAAATGTGCATACACATCTTATATAGAGATGTATCCACAAAAACCTTCTATATTGCGGTCACGCCATTCTTCATGGTCCATCGACAACCGATCCGTGGAACTTTTGTTGTAAGATCACAAAGGTGGTGTTAGCTTTAGATATAGGGAATCGTCTTCAATGCATTTTTGATACACACAGCTTATTTAGACTGAATATTTCAGAATTATTTGTTGCTCAAATTGGTTTTGGATAAAGGTGTCCTATTTTTGTAACAAAAAGAAAATCTGCACCGAAAAGTGCATAAAAATACGAAAATAAGCCAATGAACCTATGGTGCGCCATAAATCCGTTTTCGTGCATCTGCAGCCCTTCATTATTTCGTGTCTTGTAATTCAGCATGTATAGGCTGTACAAAATGGTCCATTTCATATCATTTTGATAAAAGTGAAAGTTTGGCCCTACAATTACAAACCGAACAGCTTGAGGAAGATTCCTTATGTAAAGCGAACACCACCTTTCCTCCCTTAAATGATCACAAATATGGGACTAATAAACCCCTCTGATGCAAGTAAACCCGACATCAGTACTTTAAGTATTTTGATTATATATCAAAATAATTTATGCTTATGCGAAAAAAGCTTTTCCCAAAAAGTAGCTCACGACATGGCTATGTTGCAACTCAACGAGGAGCACATCGGCGACATTCTGTTTAGATCAGCGATCAGAATTTTATGTAAAGAAAATGATCATGTCTTCCCGACATAATTAAAAAACGATTGCCCGCTTCTCTTTTGTAACGAAACAATCTTGTGTTCATATTATTTCATGTCATACACATTTGGAATTGGTACTACCTGTCATACGAAATAGGTCCTTCAAATATTGAAAAAAAATTATAGACGACGGCGGATGTCGGATCTGATGCGTGTTATTAAGGTCGACAAAATGGCACATAATAAGTAGGTGACACTGTTATGAAGCAAAATAGGATCTACTTTTAATAGACAGTATATTTGTCTTTCAACAATTTCGAAACAACTAGAAATTTTCTTCTCTATTTCGCAATTGTTTCCGAGGTAAAGTCGTATCTATATATTTTGGGAAAATAGAGAAAAATATGGCGAGAAAAACACAACAGTTCTTTGATAGGTAATTTTTGAAGTTGGAAATTAGTAACAAAGCGAATTAAATAGGACAAAAAGCAGGACAAAATAAGTAATCCAGAAACGTTTGAAATTGGGAAACAATTCTTCATTTTAGACTTCAAAACTAAAAAACGCCAAAAGTTTTCTAACGCGGAAGGCGTTAGCAGAACGTATCTTTGGCAGGTCTTGAACGTAAAACTGTTTAGAACTTTACACTCTCATGTATGTGTGGAAATTACAACACTTTCAAAATTTGATCATTATTATTATAACGATCATTTCGTACAGCTGAATCGTCCGTTAATACGTGTTTTGTCGCTCATGTTATAGCAATACTAATGATGTTCGAGGACTTGCATCAGCCTCTTTCCGTGCGCTCTTCTTTACCATCTGTCGATGCCTAGTTTACTGATTAGATCATGTCGACCAACCGAATGGGTTTTTTTAATTCTTGTTGTGGTAATACAAATTAGACGTCCCACGTTGACGTATAGTTTGTCATAGAGTAAGCCTATTATATTTTGGACAATTTAAACGAAATTAAAATATAATAAAGTACATTATTACGGTAGTAAAATACAACAACCATGCAGTTAAATGCTTCGCTTTATAAGCGTGTGAGTCTGAAAATTACACGAACTGTGAGGACAGACCGTCTTTATCGTATGGAGACTACAGTTGGTGTGGTGTTATATAGCGATTCGAGGAGAAAAGCGTTGTATTATAGATCCCATTTCCTTGTCTGGCCTCCTCGCCGTGTGAAAAATTGCAATGACCAACTGTTCGATCAGCCCATGTTGAATATAATCACCGATAACGTTAACTGCTTTCATTTCTATCATCAATGTGCAAAATAGAGATTTCTTGTATATTGACAAATTTTATCACTTGGAAGGAGAGGTAATAATATTGGAAAGTTGTACTCATTGCAGGATATTTAGTAAATACAATCCAATCCCGTAGTATAGTTACTATAGGCTATGGGACAGTGGGTTCAGCAAGCCTGAAAATAATATGTAGTGATAAATTGTTTCTATACTTGGGATAAAAAATAACGCTTGCAATTGTTTTAAACTGTTACGGATTATGTTTTTTGAAATTTGCCATGATCTATTGAGGTAGCTATACTAATTTGTTAGTAAACAACGGAAAATTATTATACGAATGGTGAGTTTGATTTGGAAAGACGAACAACCGATTCATTGGTCTACGGTACTGCATGTAACACAAAACATTCGCAATATTACGGTTCGTAGTTGAGTGTGGGCTTTCAACGATAGCCGTTGACTTTTAGACACATCGAATGTTCATTTCAATGAAGCAAAG
This sequence comes from Hanleya hanleyi, assembly GCA_036873755.1. Classification (NCBI taxonomy): domain Eukaryota; kingdom Metazoa; phylum Mollusca; class Polyplacophora; order Lepidopleurida; family Hanleyidae; genus Hanleya; species Hanleya hanleyi. Next base: position 44,203 of record JAVTVY010011060.1, on the reverse strand, counting down.
ATCTATTTTTTTTATCATTTAGAAAGTGATCGTATAACAGTATTTTCGCTATTTTGGGATGACACTATCTTAAAATAGCACAAATTCTAGTGCTGAAAATTTGGTCGAGTCCCGTGCAGGATTCGAACCAGCGACCCCAGAGTCAGGCACCTAATCGCCAGCACTGTATGTCGGCGATCTAAACCATTCGGCCAACGGGCCTCCCACAAAAATAGGAGGTAGCAGACCGGTAGTCTTGAAAGCGAACATACAGTACCCCTCTGATGATCGTAATGACACAGCTCCCAAAGCTGAATAGATATATTTTTTATCATTTAGAAAGTGATCGTATAACAGTATTTTCGTTATTTTGGGATGACACTATCTTAGAATAGCACAAATTCTAGTGCTGAAAATTTGGTCGAGTCCCGTGCAGGATTCGAACCAGCGGAAGATCTGCAAAGATAAGCAAAGATCTGTCTAGCATTGCTCCGTTCCCACTTCACACTGCAATTTATTTCAACAGACAACAGAATACTATAAAACAAAATAATTGACAGCACTAAACTTCGGGAAAATTTGCTTTTGTGCGATCTGATCGCTTGGCTCGACACACAACTATACCGTCATACACTCAGTATTTGAAAAGGCAACTGAGGTAAATTTGACGTGGCACTAAATTCCTTGCTGATTGATTTAAGCGTTTCATTGTCTGCCCAGCCCCATGGACGAATGCAGTAGCAAAAAACATTGAATGAGAAGACAACGGTTTCTGTTGAAAGACCACGCTCGATTAAGAACCCTGGTGAAGGAAGAGCAGCATCATGACAACAAATTCTTTATTGCGATGGAATGAACAGTCGAAATCCTTTGTCATTCTAAAAGTAATATGCTAATGTTGAAAGTTAACGCTGTTGTAAGAACCGTAATGAGGGCACCCACTCACTCGCTTTCGTATTGAGTCTTTTCTCGTGGAGTTAACATGTAACTAAATGGCAGTCAAGGATAGCTCTCCCGTTGGAGGCAGTTTTTGCAACCCCATGACAATTTGTCTTCCATATAAATAAATATACAAGATAACCATAATAAACCATATATTTTATGAAAGCGTACAACGTAGGAATTCCAACTATATGATTTGTATAACCGACACTGTATACAAATAATTGTATAATCATTTTTCAATTGAAATTTCATGAAAACTGTTGATCTTGTTTCAACTTTGATATGAGACAACTCGAACTAGTAAACCTTATCTCATTTTTTTATATTTTTGCCTGGTTTTGTTTTTACAGCTAAATAAAATGAAAACGTACTATTATTGAAAGTTGAATAATTATAAAACTAAGTCGAACTTACAAAGATAAAGATTACATGAGATAAAGTTTACTAGATCACCTGCCAAATTTCAAAAGCGTAGCATGGATACTTTTCGAGCAATAAACGTTTAAATCTCGATTTTGTAAAAAACATGAAAGGCTAGAAATCGGGCAAAATGTGTCCAGCTATACATTTGATGAATTAATTCTGATTTTTTGCTTAAATTCTATCGTCAAATACATTTTAAACCTGTCTTATGGGACCTACTCGAATTCCTGTTTATTTTGGATAACTATTACACTAAGTTCATCAAGGCGGTTTAAAATCCAATTTAAACCTAAAAAAACTTGCTGAAACTTCAGCTGATAAATGTTCACACCTGTGCTGATCACTTCATGGCGGATGTCTGAGCGTAGTGTCACTGCATTGAGTACAATTTCATATGTATATATTATAATTAAAACAAAAAATACGGATGTTTGCAGGGTTTTGATCAGAATATAGGGGGTAGATTAATGTAAATGAGTAGGACTTCTAGATAACCAAAATACTGCGGAAATGAGTTTTGACAAGAGAAATTTAACAGACAAAAATAACAGCAGCCAAGCCCATGCAAACTGCTATTCTATTCTTACGACAGACTATCAGGGTGACCAGTTCCTGCGAGTCAATTAACAATAAAATACACACCCAGGCAGCTATTAACGACAGTTATTTCAGTCGTGTGAAAGGTTAATCGGACCACCTATAATTCAATCTGTTTAATTTTTCCAGTGCCTCAGAAACTAAATTTTCAATCCTAATATTGAAGCACTTATAATTAGAATTTTGAATTCATTTTTCACCAATCGTCAGACGAAATAGTGAATATTTGAATGAAGAAAACGGGATAGCTATCTTTAAAAAAATTGACGCTTCAGAAGTGGATTAATCTGGACGAGAGAACATGCACATGTCAGCTATTGGCAATCCATCGATATACGTTTGCATTGCTAAAACCAGTTCGCTGTACCCAAGCAAACTAGCTCACCATTGTTCACATTTAAACATAAAGGTAAGTAGGCAAATATAAGCGACATAATAGGAAATTTATGACTTTGATACAAAAGAGGACAATTACGTAGACGAACACCGAAATCCGGAAAGAACAGACCCATAATATTATCCTTATCTCGGGGGCACAGGATACCATTGTATGTATAAGAGACAGAAGGCTGGAACAGACTTAAGAGCAGGTGAAAAGATCTCAGTGATTACTTAATTATTTCGTACCAAACTTGGTTAATCTCTCGGAAATAACCGTGAAAGTGTCCATGTGAAAGGGCTTTCCTCTCGTGTGTTGTTTTGTGCGTGTGTGTTTTTTTATTCAGTGTCTCAGGTATATGGACCAGTCGCGATTGGTCGAGTTACCTGACACACTCCCTAAAATACAGACAGAGGCAAGTGAAGTCAAAGATATTTTGCGCCAACACTTCGCGGAAAGCATTTACTAAAAAAATCCTAAGGTATATTCCATGCCACGAAGATATCACAGTGAAACATATCCTTATCGACTGTATAGATTTTAAGACTGTAAGGGATTCTTTCAATCGAGCAACTACTTTAGAAGATCATTTTAGTCGAATAAAAGAAGACGGTATCTTAGGTTATTTGAGAGAAACTGGTTTGTTGTATAAGTTTTAATGTGTTCGATTACTAAGTTATTAACTTAAATACTCGCTATATAGCTGAAATATAGCTGAACGCGACGTTAAACCTTAATTCTTTCTTTCTCTCTCCAATTAAATTTGGTGGTAGGTTAATCTTAGGTTCGTTGATTTATCTTTTCTCTAAAAAAGTGAGGAATAGAGGGATGTAAATTTGAATTTACTCTTATTGTTGTCCTTGCACCTAGGGTTAATCAAATGGGCCTAGAATTACTCCAGTATGATAAGCGAAGTCAGAATTGCTCACCTCCAATTTCTTTTCCAATCGGGGTAACGGAAAGAAATTCAGTGGCCTCCCCCTCACACCCAGACCAGACAGGGGCACAGAGAATGAATAATCATTCAGTTGAATTTCCACCACTGTGATCAATTAGCAAATTAAATTTCCATGTTGAAATTTCGTCCTCGTCTGTGAACAAATCGCTCTGTTGGGAGTTTTGCTTGTCTCGTACATCGACATACACGGTACAATACACATAGGTATTATGTACCAGCAAGAATGAAGGAATAGCTGCACTCTCGGAAGAAAACGAGCAAATTAACGCTACATCGAGTAACGTACAGATACGGAAAATATTTCTGCCAGTATGGCTTAACATACAGATTTCGGACGCCATGGGCATATTCCATTTTCTTTGACATCTGTAAACTAAAACATGAAAAGTTACATGTTGGAAAACGACATTCACATGGGGGACGATGAGGCGCACATAATGGATTGCCAGAACTTGGCGTTCCACTTACTGAAAGGGCACAAGTTGGAATTCCTAACCATAAATTAAATACATGTACAGTAGGAATGTTCGCGAAGGCCAGCTGAATTGTAAATATATAGTATGGTCGGCAACTGTTGCCAACAACGAAATGTATGGCAAATATGACTTTTGTTTACAGCTATTTTTTTCTGTCGCAATTGCTTGATCTTTCATGATTTAATTTCAGCCCTTCTTAATTTTCAACGTGTGATCGCCGAAAGAGCTTTGAATTTTAATTCTCTGGTTGAAAATAGTTGAGTGGCAGTCATTGAGCTTGTTTTTGTGAACCCGCTACATCTCTGAACACAGGAATATTGTTTTTTCGCTAACGCTTTCAAATAGCACCAACGATTACCAGTGGTTGTTATATACAGTAGATTCGACATTTTTAGTCTTTGAAGTGTTAAATGCGGGCCATTAAATATTGCCTCTGCAAAATAAATTGTGAATAGGACAGTCTTCGACATAATTTTAACTTCTATGAATTTCGTGTGAGCTCGGGTAACGAAATAATGTCAACTTTACATACACGTCATGCTGCACTGACATGTTTACCGAATGTATACATGATATCAGACGATATCAGAGCAAATCCCCAAGTTGCAGCGCATTATAAATAAAGGATAACAGCGACGACTGGGGACATATTAGTCAATCGAAGCACATCGGTAAAGTGCACAAATGGACGAAAAGGTGGGAAGAGCAGCCTGTATTGATAGAGCATGGAGGGATCACTTTCACTACCATGTTAACCGAGAAAAATTATTGATGGATTGGTGAGTGGTGTCCAGGCACATTTGTGAACTACTCGAGCATCAGTCATGATTGATGGGCAATAAAACCATTCAATTTTATGGATCACGGTATATGAAATATAAACTAAGGGACAGCAATAAATAATCATCAGGTATTGAGATTTTCAGCCTAGAATCATTGAATCTTCACAAATTCAATGTCTGTTGAGAGCGTGAGTATATTACAGGTCAAAATGATTAGAAGGAAGGAAACTGTTACTACATTCAGATACGTAAGTATCTGCTTAATTATCGATATTATCGGTAGTTGTTGGTGTTCCTGCACAGTTTTCTCACAGAAACAGTTGATTATCTTTCTACTTCAACCATAACAGCAGTGTGGTACTTTTAGTGTACTTGTGATGCCCGAACTTATCTACTCTCTCTGTGGTTAACTTGATACTAAACCGATATGCTTTTAGCAGTCAGAACTAAGGACTAAATAAATGAAATCATATTTCCTAAGCTTGGGTGTCCCATACTATTATGTATTGTAGGGTATCTCAATACTCTTACGAGTGCAGCTAATCGGGTATTCTTTTCTCAGCTGTTATAAATCTAAAATAAAATCCAATCAAAGTAAGTGCCGGGCAGCAAGTGCAATTTGTTCAAAACATCCCGATAAATAATGACCACTCATGTCATGTAGAAATAATTACCCAAAATCACTCGGAGGCTATGAAAACCGCAGCAATATTTCAGTCAGATCTATTTTAATACGGTGACATAAGCCCGATACACCCGAGTCCGCTATTGTAATATCAGACGGGATTTTTGGCTGAATGCCACAATAAGGCAGCTCTATTCCGGAATTAAGATTTCTATACGACTGAAGAGCATAAACTTATTTAAGTCAACTTGGTTGCTCTTATTACATCGCAGTGTCTTTATCTTGTCCGAAGGTATTGTTATCCATTTTTCTGTTCGAAAATACGTTATTTTTTGTCGCTTATAAGAATTATAAGTATTTCCATTATTTGTTACGCTAGGATGGTGTTTTGTTTTCATTATTCTTTATGCTAGTACGGTGTTGTTTAAATGCTCGTCGAGGCAAGGTTACATTACATACATTACTTACCCCATACCTTATGGAACAGTTATAGAAAACTTACCTTCCATGCAAGTTGAGGGACTATGCCTCTACCATCCTTAAGATGTTATTTAGATCCTTTATAAGCCCTAGCTTTAACTAATGTAATCTATGCCTACAATGGCCATCCGTCTGGTGAAATTACAGAAAGATAAGGCTCCGCCTATAGGACAGCATCAGTTGATGTGTTTTGCGAGTTGGTCCAACAGGATTTTGCTACACAAGGCTTATCATTCTGAGATACAAACCTGTACATAAGTATATGCTGGCCTAATGCTCACCTAATATAATAGATGGTTTAACTATATGGTTTAATATGATTCTTATAAGATAGTGTTTTCGCATATCTCCCAAAGATATTTGCAATGTAAGTCATATATGGTCGTGTTATTTGCAAGTTATACTGTTGAAAAATGTTAAATATGTCCGAATCACGTTTTGCTTATGACTGCTCATTTGAAGACCACGAGAATTGAAAGTTGTAGCGGGTATTGTATGTGGCACTGAGTTAATGAAACGTGAACTTACCTACACAGCGATTGGTTTCGATGTGATATCTATGTACGCCAACCGGCGACTGTGGAAATTAATTCAGTGATCGCGCAACGGAATTTTCGGAACAGGTCGTCAATATGCCATAAATTAAAATTGCTTTCTTGAGTCAAATGCTGTTAACGTTTGTTGGTCAAACCTTGGCAAATCACTAAAAACAGCCTTACTTGATATGTAGTAAATCGCATGTGAACATCTTCAGAAAATTATATTCTGTATTATTCTCCGCCACAAATGAACTACCACGCCAGGGAGCCTGGTTTTTCCACTCAAACATATACAAAATTCAGCATTACATTCGTTAACATTTTTCCGAGATACGGCTGGTAGAAATTAGGTTATTGACCCCAATACAATCAAAGCCAGTATGGGAGGCGGGCAATCAAACAGGCCCAGAGTTTTTCCTATACAATTTTCTAAAGGTGGTTTGGATATTTGTATTAGCGTTGAATATTATAGAAAAAATTTAAAAGATATCACAAACCATTTCTCGCTCACTAAATTTCACCGGAAATCAAGTCCTGATTATATTCTTCGACCCCAAAATATCAATGATGGTTTGTGACCTACAAATAGTTGGACTCCAGTTATCAAAATAGTATAGGATGAGCGTACAGAGTGCAAATATAATTCAAAACGTTGTGAAATCACGAATATTTGAATAAGTGTGCTATCCTCTTTAATATTTAGGCCCTTGGGCAATGAGCGACCCAAACTAATATCTAATATAATTTCGGTTCTGGTTTTTTGATTTGTATAGTTACGTTTGCTATGATGCACAAACCCCACCCTACCCCTCATTACCGAGAGAAAATAAAAGTAATAATGTACCGCTAAGATGTATCAGATTTCCAGCCAGCAACTGATGAATCACATTGCATGAAAATATTTCACAAACCAAGTCATTCTTGCGTTGTAATGATTACAAGTTGTGAATGTATTGCTCTAATTTACTGTGTCAGCCTCCTTGTGCAAATTTATCATCGCTGAAGAGGGTGGCGTGATCAAACGGTATGCCCGAATAAATTCTTCCATGTTCTCGGAGATTATCGACAAACGGCTCAACAATAACTGTACTGATTTACTGACCCATACCACTCTGAAATTTGGACCGTACTAAGAAATAAGAGTCGGTAGATCCAAAGTTGTGATATTTAGGCTTGAAAACATTCTATTCAGCCTTTACAAGTGCAAAATTTCTGAAAATTGACAGATAGCTATGATTACGGCATTTACACATGTGGAAATCAAGAAATTCCGAATTTCGCATATTTTCTTGAGGTGACAAACCACTAAAATCAGCGTTACTTAATATGAAGTAGATCGATGCGCACATCTTGAGAAAATTATATTCCCTATTATTCGCCGCTACAAATGACCCACCACGCCAGGTTGCTCAAACATATGAAAATATCAGCAGACATTTTTTCCGAGATACGGTTAGCAGAAATTACGTCATTCCGAATATGGGAGCGAATATGGGAGGCGGACAATCAAACTTGCCCAGAGTTTTTCTCTATAAAAAAAATTAAAAGGCGGTTTGGATATTTTTGAGTGTTGAATATTATAAAACATTTTACAATATATCGCAAACCATTTCTCGCCCAGTCAGGAATAATGACCAATCCAATTTCACGGGAAGTGAAGTCCTGATTTCAACCTTAGACCACAAAACAATCAATGGTGGTTTGTGACAAGTGAGCGAAACATTTACGTCACATGTAATTGGCAGCACAGGGCGAGCGATCTGGTAGCACGTTCAGCTTAATTTAGTTGAATACACAGAAGCAACGTGATTGTGGTATATTCTGTTGGTTGGATACAAATAATTGTAATAAAGTAATGTTGTCCATATCACTCTCAGTGTTTTCCTAATCAGCCCTTTGAATGCTTAGATGTTGGTCACACATTCTTATCGAAATACAGCACCATCATCATGGGTACAGTATCTTGGGGTTGATACACGGGTTACTAGATGATGTATGTCCGGGAATAACGAAATATTTTACTGTCTGCTTGCACTGGTGAACTCGCTGTTACCTCAATCTCTTATACTGTATGCTGATCTGATTTACAACCCAGGGTGTAATTGCGATGATACACATATCCCACACTCTCTCATGGGCTGCATATTTCCTAGAGTGAGAAGTGAATTGGCTGACACCTTCCATTTCTAGCCATTAATTTAGTATTTAAGCTTACTGTCTGTTCAAAAATCCGTGCACGTAGGATGAGCGCGCTTTTGTTGAACGTTAGCATAGCGCAAAAGAAAGAAAGCTTTCGATAATGGTCTTGGTTGCAGTGATGCGTTGATGAGATTTCCAGGCATATCGCGGGAGAGTGTGGAGAAGCGGGACATTATTTCTGGCATGGACCAATTAAACGACACAGAGTCCGATATATTACACTTGCCAAATCTGTTTTGGTGACGATTAGACATCGTAAATGCCTTCAAGGCGCATCAGTTAATAAATAATACTATCGGCATGGGGCTCGTTGTACGAGGATAGACAAATAGAGGACACTCTTTTCGAGAGGTTTATTTCATTATTTATTCATCAGGTTAATAGAAGATAATCAATGAAAATAAACTGAAAATTGGGAGCAACCACACTCGTTATACAAATTTGGCAGCCATAAGTATGTCTATCATTGAATACCATTACACTGAATACATATGGAAATTTGTATAAAAACAGGGGGTCACTAGGCTTTCTCAGAAAATAGTTGCGGTATGACAGATAAATTGAGCCTGTGCATGCAGCCCTATGTTCAGGATTGGGTGAGGATGGGAAATCAGCGTGGGGGTGGGTAATATTCTTGGAGGTTCATCTATAAAGCATATACACGATTGCCTTTCTGTTGAAAGTCAATACATGAACTTTTTGGTCATGCCTACCCCTCTATCGAACCGCCGGTAAATGGTTTTGTTGTGTCAGTCAGCAGTCTTCTGTTCACTTTTATCCTATTTTGAGGTTTCCAGACACTTTCGTTGGGAAATTCAGCCTGTTGTGAAATATTCGACTAATCACTATGTTATAGCCCCATTACATCAAGCCTAAGTTCGTGCGTACTTCGAGTGAACACAGCGTCGCCTATCCGTCTCACAAAGCATACCTATCTTAGACACAGACGCAAATCCTTGCGTAACTTGACGTCAACCAGGGGATCGTTGCACGAAACTTGCGTAAATTACGATCGACGTAAGGACTTAAACCTACGTTGCGCTCACACTACCCCCGGCTCTACACTCGTTTCACGAACCTGACGCAAGGAGACGTTATTACATATCCAGTTACGCAATTGAGCTCGGTCAATACTTGGATGGGTGACCGGGCGCTGTACTGGCTGGCCTGATCAGTGTCCAGAATAATAGGAACTGTGAACACTCTCGTGTTCTGGCACATGTAGGCACCGTCGTGATATGACTGAAACAATGTTGAAAACGACGTTAAATCCTACTCACTCACTCACTCACTCCAGTTACGCAATGCCTAAGTTCAAGATTTTCGCCTCTGCAATAAATATCACTTGGAATTTATGTTTAATTAGTATTGGATACAATGTTTCGACCAGTGTGCTATAATCATAGCGGACAATGGACTTTGTAAATATATAACCTCAATAATTACACGTCAGAGCAATGTGCGTTTGAGGCTAAGGATCGTAACTCTTGTATTCGCTCTTTTGTGAAAGGAGGTGCGAAATGCTGCACATTGTCTTTGAGAGAAGTAGTAGGGGAAGAGTATTACAGCCCCCAGCCACCCAAAAATGCACATAGCCACCGCGATCCACCGAGCGCTGTCATACGTCATTAACAATTTTTATTTGTATAAATTATTGCGTCTGGATATTAATAAATTACATACGTTACAATTTACCTGAATATATATATATTAAAGATCTACATATGGTATTATAAATAAATCTTCCGAATTCATACGTTAATCGTTAATAACGATTCAAAACACGGAGTATATTTTAGGTTTCATTCCGCTTTTACAAAAAGGTGTTATTTCGATATATATTTTTATGTAGTATAGATTTACGATATTATTAATAATTTCTCCGAATCTGTACGTTAAGCGTTCATATATATTGTAGACTATTAATTTTTTACAAATTGCAATTAGTATTACCAAACACTCGGTATATTTATATTTAACCTCGCTATACGGGTAGGAGGTGGTCATGATACGTAATTGTATTGATTTTAATACCTGTCAATGCGAAGGGGTGTATAGGGGTAACAGGTGTGATCGAATAACAGAAATCACTCGGTCTGAATATAACCAGGCGTTTCAATTATAACTTGCAGAACTCGATTGCAATTAGTATATGATAATATTGGGGGTTCGAATATTTATATTTACAGACCGATATCGATTTAATTAGGGCAATTATACAATACGATCAACGTATAGCGGGAGTTGAAAGTATATACCGCGAAATAGATCATTATTTGAGAACCACTTGTCGAAATATATATACCTCTAATAGAGTTCAATTTATAGCTTACTTCGGAATGGCGAATTTACTGAAAAATATCATCGAACCTAGAGAATCGTCCGTAAGTATTGTAATTTTATTACGACTCACTCACCGACAATACCGATATGTTTTTATTATACGACTTTGTCGATATAACGATGTACATAGCGAACGGTGTTGTAAATGATCGATTATAAATGATTTGAATACAAGGGCTACTCACTTTTAATATTTCAACTCTATATTTTTTATAGGCTAACAACTCTAGGTGGGCCGGATTCGTACGAGAAAATACGGACATTTTAGGTAGTTCCGGTTGGCCTAATTTGGAGACTGTATTCGCCATAGATGGAGTCGTTGAAACACGAATGGTTTATAATGACGATGATTGGAATGTGGGTATAAGAAGTCCGACAACCATCCTCCTAAATGATTCCCCTTCACTTCCGGAGACTAAAACACGTAAATGTGTGGACGAATTATCCCGTTTATTCTCGCCCAGAGTTTGCAAAAACTGTAATCAGTCATTAGACGTCGAAGTTTGCGGAAAATGTCGCGTTAGTTTATGCCGAGATTGCGCGTGTTTCGCTCGACAGGTGTCATTCGGGGTTTTTATGTGTCCAACCTGTTGTAGTTGTGAGTTTTGTGGTTATTGGCGAATGAAACTTTCCAAATAATCAAAACCGGTGATAACAATAAACAGCTACTACACATATCTTTGGGGGACTATTGTTGGATTTGTGTGGATTTTAATAACTTTTCATGAACTTTTAGGGACTATTCTTGGACTAGTCTTGGACTAGTCTTGGACTATTGTTGGATTTGTGTGGATTTTAAGAACTTTTCATGAACTTTTAGGGACTATTCTTGGACTAGTACTAGTCTTGGACTATTCTTGGACTTGGGTGGATTTTTAAGAACTTTTCATGAACTTTGAGGGACTTCCTCGGACTATTGTTGGATTTGTGTGGATTTTAAGAACTTTTCATGAACTTTGAGGGACTATTCTTGGACTAGTCTTGGACTAGTCTTGGACTATTCTTGGACTTGGGTTGATTTTTAGGAACTTTTCATGAACTTTTGGGGACAGTGAGTGAGTGAGTGAGTGAGTGAGTGAGTGAGTGAGTGAGGGACTTTTCTTGGACTTTCCTGGACTTTTAAGAACTTTTCATGAACTTTTGGAACTTTTAAGAACTTTTCATGAACTTTTGGGGACAGTGAGTGAGTGAGTGAGTGAGTGAGTGAGTGAGTGAGGGACTTTTCTTGGACTTTCCTGGACTTTTAAGAACTTTTCATGAACTTTTAGGGACTATTCTTGGACTAGTCTTGGACTATTCTTGGATTTGTGTGGATTTTAAGAACTCTTCATGAACTTTTAGGGAGTATTCTTGGACTATTCTTGGACTTGTGTGGATTTTAAGAACTTTTCATGAACTTTTGTGGAAAACAATAAAGAGCTGCTACACCTATCTGTGAATGGTATATTTATTATCACTGGATACTCGTTGTAACCGACTATCGCCCATATAAAGTCATATCGAAACGACTCTGGACGGTGGCTGAAAGAAAGAAGAACGCAACATCGGTTGTTAAAGTTCAAAGTATATATTTATTTATACAAATTAATTTAGTAATGACAGTTTCAAAACGAAAATACAAACTGAGCAATCCTAGTACCCAAACACTAATTTCATTCCATTTTCATAACTCTGTGAAAGAGCTGAGGGTATATCGATAACGAACGCAAGGATACGCCCTGGTGGCGGAATCAACTAATCAACAGGTTTGATCGGTTGCCTTGTGTACTCGCGCGGTAAAAGTCTGTTTATTAAGAATTTACGCATCTCAGCGGCAGATTCTTCGGCTTCATCGTTTGATAAATCGTCTTCCTCACGAATCCGTTTCTTAGTCGCCATTACTTTCTGATGAATCGGGTGCTTTCGTAGTTTTCTCCATAACCTTAAATTACGGACGTAGATATTTCGGAATCTCGTCTGTATTCTAGGTAAAAGCTTGTCATATGCCATCTGATGCGCAATTGGTTCATCCACTCCGCCTTCTTCGTAAACTTCCGCAAGATCGTTTATATCGGATTCATGATCATCAATCGCTTCATCCGCGAAGTAATCCCACAAACACTCGTCATCCTCGACGTCATCATTGTCACCAGTAGTATCATCATTATCGTCATCATCATCATCATCCGTAACTTCTCCGTCATCATCTGCGGCGTCGTCATTACCTTTACTATCATTGTCATCATCATTATCTTCGTCATCGGCGTCAGTAGCGTCGGTATCATTTTGATCACCATGGTAGCCAAAAGTTTGACCTGGAGTATATGTATTTTTACCATTACTACCGGAACTGGAAAAATCGTCCCCATGGACAATACTTCCGCCCGCATGGTAATACGACCTTCCGCATGGTAATACGACCTCCGTAGGCTCACTCACCGTCAGCGTATAGGGTTGCTCTACCCTACTTGTTGGACCTATAGTAGGACTCGGTGGTATCTCTTGTCTGTGCATTAGACGCATATATCTGAGCATATTGTTGCGACGAGAGAGTGTCTTCCGACAGAACGGACATGAACTCGACATGGTTCCCGGTCAGAGGGCGGATACAGACTGGGACTAATGCTGTACAAACGACCTTATATGAGCGCTCACTCACTCACTCACTCACTCACTGTCCCCAAAAGTTCATGAAAAGTTCTTAAAAGTTCCCAAAGCTCATGAAAAGTTCTTAAAAGTCCAGGAAAGTCCAAGAAAAATCCCTCACTCACTCACTCACTCACTCACTCACTGTCCCCAAAAGTTCATGAAAAGTTCTTAAAAGTTCCCAAAGCTCATTAAAAGTTCTTAAAAGGCCAGGAAAGTCCAAGAAAAGTCCCTCACTCACTCACTCACTCACTGTCCCCAAAAGTTCATGAAAAGTTCTTAAAAGTTCCCAAAGTTCATGAAAAGTTCTTAAAAGTCCAGGAAAGTCCAAGAAAAGTCCCTCACTCACTCACTCACACTCTGACTGACCCTCGCATATATCGATTGCGCATTAGCGCATCTGCGGTCTCATTGACACCAGGGGCGCTGTTGACCTACTTGTGACGTCATCTGTCGTATTGACCACTCGTGGTCCTGGTGACAAAAACTGGAACTAGTGAGAGATAACTCCGGGCTGACCCGACAGTGATCTTGGTTGTACCATTATTAATAGCCGATATTGTAAAAGGTTATCTTTGAGCATATTGACACCAGGGGCGCCATCAGGTGACCATTATTAATACCCATAAAGGGGACAAGGAGGTAAACAGCGCCCCTGGTGTCAATATGCTCAAAGATAACCTTTTACAATATCGGCTATTAATAATGGTACAACCAAGATCACTGTCGGGTGAGCCCGGAGTTATCTCTCACTAGTTCCAATTTTTGTCATCAGGACCACGAGTGGTCAATACGACAGATGACGTCACAAGTAGGTCAACAGCGCCCCTGGTGTCAATGAGACCGCAGATGCGCTAATGCGCAATCGATATATGCGAGGGTCAGTCAGAGTGTGAGTGAGTGAGTGAGTGAGTGAGTGAGTGAGTGAGTGAGTGAGGGACTTTTCTTGGACTTTCCTGGACTTTTAAGAACTTTTCATGAACTTTGGGAACTTTTAAGAACTTTTCATGAACTTTTGGGGACAGTGAGTGAGTGAGTGAGTGAGTGAGTGAGGGACTTTTCTTGGACTTTCCTGGCCTTTTAAGAACTTTTCATGAGCTTTGGGAACTTTTAACAACTTTTCATGAACTTTTGGGGACAGTGAGTGAGTGAGTGAGTGAGTGAGTGAGTGAGTGAGTGAGGGATTTTTCTTGGACTTTCCTGGACTTTTGGGGACAGTGAGTGAGTGAGTGAGTGAGTGAGTGAGCGCTCATATAAGGTCGTTTGTACAGCATTAGTCCCAGTCTGTATCGGCCCTCTGACCGGGAACCATGTCGAGTTCATGTCCGTTCTGTCGGAAGACACTCTCTCGTCGCGACAATATGCTCAGACATATGCGTCTAATGCATAGACAAGAGATACCACCGAGTCCTACTATAGGTCCAACAAGTAGAGTAGAGTAACCCTATAGGCTGACGGTGAGTGAGCCTACAGAGGTCGTATTACCATGCGGAAGTTCGTATTACCATGCGGGCGGAAGTATTGTCCATGGGGACGATTTTTCCAGTTCCGGTAGTAATGGTAAAAATACATATACTCCAGGTCAAACTTTTGGCTACCATGGTGATCAAAATGATACCGACGCTACTGACGCCGATGGTGAAGATAATGATGATGACAATGATGGTGAAGGTAATGGTGACGACGCTGATGATGACGGAGAAGTTACGGATGATGATGATACCGATAATGATGATACTGCTGGTGACAATGATGACGTCGAGGATGACGAGTGTTTGTGGGATCTCTTCGCGGATGAAGCGATTGATGATCATGAATCCGGTATAAACGGCGGAAGGCGGAATGGATGAACCAATTGCGCATCAGATGGCATATGACAAGCTTTTACCTAGAATACAGACAAGGTTCCGAAATATCTACGTCCGTAATTTAAGGTTATGGAGAAAACTACGGCAGCACCCGATTCATCAGAAAGTAATGGCGACTAAGAAACGGATGCGTGAGGAAGACGACTTATCAAACGATGAAGCCGAAGAATCTGCCGCTGAGATGCGTAAATTCTTAATAAACAGACTTTTACCGCGCGAGTACACAAGACAACCGATCAAACCTCTTGATTAGTTGATTTCGCCACCAGGGCGTACCGTTGCGTTCGTTATCGATATACCCTCAGCTCTTTCACAGGGTTATGGAAATGTAATCGGCGTTTGTGTACTAGGCTAGCTCAGTTGTATTTTCGGTTTGTAACGGTCATTACTAAATTAATTTGTATAAATAAATATATACTTTGAACTTTAACAACCGAAGTTGTGTTCTTCTTTCTTTCAGCCCCCGTCCAGAGTCGTTTCGATATGACTTTATATGAACGATAGTCGGTTACAACGAGTATCCAATGATAATAAATATACCATCCATAGATAGGTGTGGCAGCTGTTTATTGTTATCACCAGTTTTGATTATTTGGAAAGTTTCATTCGCCAATAACCACAAAACTCACAACTACAACAGGTTGGACACATAAAAACCCCGAATGACACCTGTCGGGCAAAACACGCGCAATCTCGGCATAAACTAGCGCGACATTTTCCGCAAACTTCGACGCTTAATGACTGATTACAGTTTTTGCAAACTCTGGGCGAGAATAAACGGGATAATTCGTCTACACATTTACGTGTTTTAATCTCCGGAAGTGAAGGGGAATCATTTAGGAGGATGGTTGTCGGAATTCTTATACCCACATTCCAATCATCGTCATTATAAACCGTTCGTGTTTCAACGACTCCATCTATGGCGAATACAGTCTCCAAACTAGGCCAACCGGAACTACCTAAAATGTCCGTATTTTCTCGTACGAATCCGGCCCACGTAGAGCTGTTAGCCTATAAAAAATATAGAGTTGAAATATTAAAAGTGAGTAGCCCTTGTATTCAAATCATTTATAATCGATCATTTACAACACCGTTCGCTATGTACATCGTTATATCGACAAAGTCGTATAATAAAAACATATCGGTATTATCTGCGAGTAGATCGCAATAAAATTATTATACTTACGGACGATTCTTTAGGTTCGATGGTATTTTTCAGTAAATTCGCCATTCGGAAGTAAGATATAAATTGAATTCTATTAAAGGTATATATATATTTCGACAAACGGTTCTCAAATAATGATCTATTTCACGGTATACCCTTTCAACTCCCGCTATACGTTGATTGTATTGTATAATTGCCCTAATTAAATCGATATCGGTCTGTAAATATAAACACTCGAACCCCCAATATTATCATATACTAATTGCAATCGAGTTCTGCAAGTTATAATTGAAACGCCTGCTTATATTCAGACCGAGTGATTTCTGTTATTCGATCACACCTGTTACCCCTATACACCCCTTCGCATTGACAGGGGCTAAAATCAATACAATTATGTATCATGACCGCCTCCTACCCGTATAGCGAGGTTAAATATATATATATACCGAGTGTTTGGTAATACTAATTGCAATTTATAAAAATTAATAGTCTACAATATATATGAACGCTTAACGTACAGATTCGGAGAAATTATTAATAATATCGTAAATCTATACTACATAAAAATATATATCGAAATAACACCTTTTTGTAAAAGCAGAATGAAACCTAAAATATACTCCGTGTTTTGAATCGTTATTAACGATTATCGTATGAATTCGGAAGATTTATTTATAATACCATATGTAGATCTTTAATATATATATTCAGGTAAATTGTAACGTATGTAATTTATTAATATCCAGACTCAATAATTTATACAAATATAAATCGTTAATGACGTATGACAGCGCTCGGTGGATTTGGGAGGCTATTTGGGAGGCTGGGACCTGCTATACTCTTTCCCTACTACTAACTAACTTGCTGGCGCCACATTCAGTGCAAACACAAGAATCAGCGGGCGCAGATATTAAAAGAGAAAGCGCTTTCATAAGCTAAAGGTCTATAACAATACAAACCTCAGTTTGAATTTCTTAAACTTGTACGGGGAAATGTACTCAGCTGTATAGTAACAACAACGACAAAATCTTCTCTTCTTTATCTCAGAAGAGAAACAGGCTGTTTGGCAGCTTTAACTAATTTTGACTAGCATGCAAACAGTTTGTATGAGTGATCATCGCGATGTCAAACCTGGTATTTTCCATAAATCCACATAAACTAACAGGTTCATTCGAGTTGGTACCATGGTATTACACGTCTGTATGACTGGGAGACTGTCTGTGAACAAGTGCATGTGATTTCAGTTCCAATAACTCCATAATCTACTGGGTGCTGCAGACAAATGGGAGGATAAAGAGCGTATGAAAGGGGATGGAAAAGGGGGGGGGGAGAGACACATGCTATCAATTGTCTCAACTTCTTATACGCCATGTATACGTCCAGATACATATTTGGAGAATATAATATCGTGCCAGGACGAAAACCGTATATATTCACATTACTTGGAATAACGATAGTCAAACTGAAACTGAATAACACGGCAGGTTTAACCGGCATGATTGTAACATAATAGTTTGAATAAATTAAGAAATTATGGCACCCATGACTTGATTTAGAGATCATGGGTACAGAGATAATATTATTATCTTACCAGCAGTGAATTGGACCATCGGCCGTCACGTGATATCTCGTAGTATATTATATATTCACCCGCAAAAATGTTATATCTCCGAGAGGTGACTATAAATTTCCTTAATGTCACTGGTGGAAAATTGTCGTAGGGTGGGGAGGGGGGAATTTTCGTGTTTGAGGGGTACTGGACGCAACTTAGAACATGATGAGTGGATAACGGCAGCTTTCGACAAACATGATGAGACTATAAGGTTTTGAGATATTCCTACCAGAAATCTTTAGAATAATCGTTTATCATTATATAATTACCGTCTTTTCAGGTTGACCTGAGAGAACAAAATTCATCGAGGCCAAATGTGCTATTCCT
This sequence comes from Hanleya hanleyi, assembly GCA_036873755.1. Taxonomy (NCBI): domain Eukaryota; kingdom Metazoa; phylum Mollusca; class Polyplacophora; order Lepidopleurida; family Hanleyidae; genus Hanleya; species Hanleya hanleyi. The sequence continues at coordinate 25,881 of JAVTVY010011060.1, read as the reverse complement.
GAAATAGCAATTGATGTAAACATGCGTATTAAGGGAGTAGATCACATTCAGTACTGGAAGACTGAAAGTGCTGAAAAACCTTCAGTATTTAGGCTAGGATAAGACGTGGAGAGTAGATATGAAGAATTGGGGTGAAAGTAGGAGGATCTTGGGGATCATTTTCCAGATATTTGTAAGCTTGCTTTTTTTATGGAAATTGAATTAGTATGAATTTCTTGGGGGCACCAACACCATAATATTCAGTCTAAGGCACACCCTTCACAGCCAGACCGTTGAAGATATCAATATATTATTTATATTCACCCTATTGCGAGCTGTCGCAATATAAATCCCTCTGATATAGTTCCATAAGCTCATGAACGTGAGCTACTCCCTTAATACTGATAAACTGTGAAAGTGGTGATATTTAGTACAACGGTCTAACCGTTCCAGTGTAGAACTATCCGCAAATCGTGTGTGATCTCTCAAATTCTATATTTTGAATCTTTACTAAACTGATAACCTTCAAACTGAATATAAAGAATATGATATGGATTTCAGTCTACGCCGGAGAGTCAGCTTATAATTAGGTATGATTGACATGAATGACCAAGTTATTTTAAGGCATGATAATGACGTGGTTGATAACAATCCGCCTATTGCACGATATTGAGATAACAAAGAAAATCCTGTCTGTGCAGTAACCTGTGATTTCAACTGATCAGATTCTGGTTAGTATGATTTCATTTTGTCCTATTATTGCTACCCACGACAATATTTTGAGCTGGCGATTCCTGACACAATTTTACTATATTTTATCAAAGTAGTTATCAGTGCTACCAATGTCTAACTATGGATCACAAATGTTCGCTGGTTAAATGTTAAACGACGCCAATTGTTTGTTGATGCAACATTGATTCGTTTCTTCCAGTCATATATTCATAATTTGTTTCGTTTTGTTGTATCCTAACCCAGGAGTGGCTTGGTGATGTGACTTGCCCTGATGTCATCACAACATTAGCTCTTGCCCGAAACCTATGGGGTCGGAGTAGTACATTAAGGTGAAATCTCTTATCATTTCTGAAGGTATGGGGATAATGCGAAGGGAATAGGAGGGTAGCTGATGTCACGTCTGGTCGAAGTCACGTCCGGGACAACGGTCATGGATGGTGAAGGGGTTACTCCCATGACGAAACTTCCGATATAAACCACGCCAGTCTGACCCTACCAATGTCATTCGTAGTCCACATCACGTGGACATACCGCACGGCCCCTTTGGATCAAAGATTGCCCCTATCTCACCCAAACACGCACCGGTGCACCAGCACAACGCCCACTTTCTTTAATCTTGTCCAACTGTGTATGCGTATCATGCTGTCACTTCCAGTCCAAACCATACCAGTCGTAGTTTACACCACGTAGGCTTTAATATGACACCCTGCACGCTATAGTTGGACCAAGATTGATCTCTATGTCGTGCATCCCAAAATATCCGCTTTCGCAACAACGCCTCCGCTGTGTATGCGCATACTGACGCAATTTGCGCCCTAAACCGACCCCCATTCGTAGTCTACATGTCGAGTCCTCCATGATGAGCCGTGAACCCGCTACGACCAATGTAGACCATGCAGAGCCCATGTAAACCAATTTGGCCGGTGTTAGTTTTGGATGTAAAGTCTTTATTCTGCATTTTATTTTTTTCAGAAGAAATCCTAGTTGTGTATCTACCCACTTATCACATGGGCGATCTCGACGACCTAGCCCGACCCATTAGGACCCCATATTGTCCCACCTGGGCCCATTTGACTGCGTGTCCGGTCCGTTTTTTATCCGCATTTCTTTCCAGAAAAAAAAACCAGTTTTACATCCACCTTAATCAGTCGCGTGACCTCTTCTCTATTTATCACAATGATATGGCAACTCCTTCACCGACTACGCGACGTTATCCGCCCTCCGCATTCTCCTGTCCCCCACTTCAAAAATGATAAGAGATTTCACCTTAATATACTACTGGACTGTAGGGTCATATGAATTCTTTTCACTACACCAACAGCTTCTCTCGCCACGTTTATATGTTGCGTTTAACTAATACAATCAATTAATTGAAAGATGGAAATAATAAATAATCTATTTGGAGTAATGCTGAATAGGTTGAATGTGAATACCGAAAGAAACAATTATATTCATGATTCATGGATGAGGAAACACCTGTACGGGCGATGTCATTCCATCGACACATCTGAGGTTTATCAGCGGCCTAGACTGCTGTCCCTTCCTATCCCATTAAAGTCTTGGTTCACCAAGACCATTCCTGCTATGCATCGATATGACTATGAAAAAATCACATGAAGCGACCTCCCACATCTCTGAGACCACACCGGAATACATACGTCGAACCAATATGTTAAACAATCCGAATTCAGGTGGGATTAGCCACTTTAGCTTTGCATAAAAATTTCTTAAAAAATAGCATGAAGTCTAAATATTCATGCTACTACATGATCCGAATATGCCCGATCATTATCCTTCACTCTCTTTCTACAATGGATCGGAGTCATTAAAACTAAGCCGGAATCACAAGAATCGTCTAATAGCATGTATTTGTATTACTGTTCGTGTATTACAATGCATTCACATATAATAAACTCGAATGCTACGAGATAAATTGGGATACACATATGTTAATAACCTTCTTTTGTTTAAGCGCAGTAATCCGTAATTTTGAGCCCTCAGTAGCAGCGCGGTAGCATTGCGGTGGCAATGCAGTAGCAATGCGGTGACAACGCGGTACCAACGTACGCAGCACCAACGCAGCAACGATGCGGTAGAGGCACAGTAGCAGCACCTTAATTACCGCGGTAGGGTGACATTTAATGAGAGCGGTACTGTATTGTATATCATTTTACTTGCCATACCTGAGTGTCAATTATCTCTGGATTCAATACACCAAGTACTCCAGGTATTTGTAGAGATGATACTCTTCAAGTCACAGGCTCTCAATTACTGCGGTCAAACACACACAAACCCAGCATAAATGATCAAGAAAACACAACAATCCCACCGAACTTGAATACTTTACAACTCGTGGCTGAAACAGCTTCCCGCCCAAATTCATATCTCCCGCAGTCCGCTTACGGCCTTATCACCAACTAACCACAACAGACGAAATAATCCCTGAAACTTATAATCGCATCTCAAAAACATGAGATATATTAAGCAAAGCAACATCTTAAACGCTTATATTTTCATGAGGATACATTTATTAGCTATAAGGGATCAAAATAAAACGATATCAAATGAAACCGAACATATTTTGAATAATTTTGTGAAGTGGTACTCTGTTATCGATAGTTCTGCGGTCTAAGGGAAGTTACTCCTGCCATACAAATGACTGACCTAATATACCTATCTACGACATTCTTCCCGGATGTGTGCCTGCTGACTGGTGGGTGAACAAAATTTACCACATAATACAAAATACGTGTATCCCTGGTAACAACAGGGACGTGCACCGATTGAGTACAGCAGAATCCACCTCTATAACCGAAATTTTCCCCAGAGAGAGACATCCACCTCGAACTGACCTCTGCTCCACGTAACCTCCGACTTGCGTAAGCAATGGGGTATAATTCTTCAACGTCGTTGAACATGCTCCTAGTTCCCGTAGAGAGGCATGCAGCTCCTGCTCAAATTTCTGATCAAAATTGTAGTAAATCTAAACAGGCGCCTTCGTCAACTTCAGTTTCAGCGTAGGCATAGCATGATCTGCTTCTTCGTCCCAACAACAAGCTTTGGTTGGAGCAGTATGCTCAGACACCAAACGATGCACTGGAGCTGCAATGCTGGCGAATTTAGGCACAAAGCGCCTATAATATGATGTCAGTTCCAGGAAAGAGCGTAGCTCTTTGTTATTCCTTGGAATAGGCCACGTTTTTATGAGATCCGCCTTCCCCGGGCGCAAAGCCACTCGTTCTCTGCTAATGATGTGTTCAAGGTAGAGCAGCAAAAGTTGAAACAAACGATACCTTCAGCCATTCAGTTTCAGGCCATACTGGGTCAGTCGCTGCTACCCGTTTTCCATTGTTTTCAGTTGTTCTGGGAAAGAAATCATGAAAACCTGGATATCACCCAGATACAGAACCGGTCCTTCAGGTTTCTATCTCCAAAGATCAGCTTCATAATCCACTGGAACGTACTAAGGCTGTTTGTCGAGCCCTGAAATAAACGGAGGAACTCTAACAGTCCCAAGGGGGGCCTGAATTCAGTTTTCAGAATCGATTCCGATAACTTGGAAATATCGTTGCATGAAACCTAAGGATGGTAATATGATAGCTCTACCTAGCACTTCCAGGGAGTCTTCGATACGTGGAAGTTGGAAAGCAACTCGCAGAGTCTTGATGTGCACCCGGCGATATAGTCGATGCAAATGCGACAGGCATAGACATGTTTATCAGATCCTGACATCAATATAAATGTTATAAAGAAATACAAGGTGGGGATTTAGTTGATATTCTTTTCCACTTCAACCCATGAACAACTCAGTTATTTGATTCAGAAATTTAGATGTAATATTTTGCACTTTCTCAAATAGTGTTATAATGATAACTCATGGTTGGAGGGATCACCTCATTATTCCTACCAAGAATTAATGCTGGAAGATTACATAATTATTTTCTCGTGTAATAAATATCTATATTTCTCATTATCAGTAGGTGATTAATTGATTTATCAGAATGAAATTGAAATACATTTGTATGGAATATATTGATGTTGAGATTTGAGAATTATTGAACAATCACCACAAATGTAAATTGCTGTGTTTTGAATAAGCTGGTGAGCTGTGAACATGGAAAAGCATAAGTTAACTGAATTACTGATTCATCATTCAGTGAAGTGTACTGATCAATTATTTGAATAATTAATACGTTGATCTCATGGAATTATTTGAGGCATTTGGAGAGTTATGTGGAATAAAGGGTTAGTGTGCTATTTTGTATTAAGGGTTCAAATATGATAGAATTCAGCGGACAGATTAGTCATAAAGGTCGCTTCTATAGTGCAATGTCCAATCCTGCGAACCAGCCTCCTGGGTTGTAGATTATTTGCAATTATTATGGCATTACCAGTCCGCATTACCAGGTGGCATTATTGCAGTACAAATAATATGTCTCTTTAATGTGCATATAGGCTCACACCAGCTGGGGGTATAGTTCTACAGGGGTATATTGGGAATACACATAATGTGAGTGAATATAGATGGAATATTTCATGGGTCACCATGCTTACTAAAAAGGCACTTTGTCTATTTCAGGTTCTGCTGTGAGTCAGCCATACCTAATATCACTCCCCTGGTCCCTGTCACTTTTCCAAGTTAATGTTTGAGATACATTTTCGCTATGTTATAAAATGAGATAGTATTATAGTAGTGGAAAAATGAGAATCGCAGAACTTTTTTGATGTTCGGCACAGTAGTGAAAAATGAGTGCCACGGACCATAGTTGCTACAATACTGGTTTAATGAGTAAGTGATGCTGCTGAGTAACAAATAAAGAAGTGACAATCGAGCTGGAGTGTTTTGTTGATTTCTCCAATACAAGTGTTGGTCAATCGCCATCCGTCGCATTCGTGTCAAGAAGTGGGATTTGCAGATAACAGAACTAGCTGTATTTCAACAAAGAGTGACCAGGGAGCGTAGCTGGCAATTCACCATGTCAAACGGGGAAGGCCAGAAAATAGCAGCGGCCATTGAATTGGCTGCCCTACGCCAACAGATGCAAGGTTTTAGGCTGGAATTACAACAGGCAAGGAATCCTGACGCAAACATGCCTGTTGGACAATTACCAACGAGGATCGTTCTTCCTTCTCCTGTTAAGATTTTTACCTATAGTGGGAAGAAGGAACCCAGCATTTGGATAGAGAGGGCGACCAGGACCATTGCTACACAGCAACTGGATTGACCGGCTGCAGTTTTGTTCACCAGAGTCTACTTATTGGGATCAGGTGAAGAGGAGATTCGACAACAGGTCCCTGAAACTCCAGCAAGCGTATTTGACACTTTGAAACGATTCTTTGGCTCTCGTGCCACACAGCTGTGAGTTTTACAAACGGACACAGATAACATCTGAAAGCATCACTCAGTAAGCGCATGCATTGGTATGCATCTTAAAGAAAACATCACTTGTTTGAAATGAACTTGAAAAACTCTTGAGGTATCAGTTTGCTGAAGGGGTGCGTCCCGCATCTTTATTTTTGCTGAAGGGGTGCGTCGCGCCTCTTTACAGTGGTTACCTAAACGGCGTGTGCGTGACAGACCAGACCTGACTCGAAAATAAGAAATATTGCTTCAGATGAAAGTGAGGAAAATGTGTCCAAGGCACAGGGATGATCTCAGAGCTGATCTTAAATGTTTTTATTGTGGAAAGTAGGTAATTTCAAGAATCATTGCTTAAAGAGGATCAGGAATCTGCAGAGAAAGAAAAACAGTACTACTTCACAACCTGGGATGTCAGCAACAGTGGAGAGTGCCACTGGAGGAGCCTTTGGGACGGACTTGTGACATCAGGTCGTCGGCAGCTGCTCGGAAGCAGAGGTAAAGGTAATGGGCACTGGCTCCCAAGTGAGCACTGCTACAGAAAAATTCTATCGTCAGAATCTGATTGACAAACCGCTGGAATCATCACATTGGTTACAGTTGAAAGCATCTGATGGTTTAAAACTGCCTTATATAGGACATGTAACAGCCCCCAGTAAAAGATATGGGTACTGTTATCGAGGATGTCGGTATTTTGGTATTGAACGATAGGCCTGATCCTTTTGGGCACCTAGACCGTCGACCGGGTATTATAGGTATGGACATCATATGCGAAATCCCGGAATTTCACGTTCTCTCAAGTCAGCCTGTAGCTGTGACAAATTCCAAATTGTGCGCATTGCCAGTGATTACAATACCCTGATACCTGCATCGTCTGTCTCACGTGTCCATTGTGCTGATATTCCTAAAGAAAAACCTGTTCTTCTTGAACCTTTGAAAGATCCTCCACATCCAGGAGTTCGCATTGCATCAACCATATCCGAAGGATATGTGGAGAATATGAACATTTCTGAAACAGACGTGTGGTAGCCACCAAATACCAGGGTGGGTATCACCAAAGATTATGAAGTGACCGAGGAAGTCTCGGTGAAGGTCGAAGTTAACAGCATAGTTCAGAACACATCCCGGATCTTTCAGAGTTTGACAGCACAGAAACAGAGAGTATCCGGGCAGAAACAGTACTGAAGAAATACCAAAATGTCTTCCCCACAGGTTTGGGTAAAACACAAACTATTAAACAGACATACCCACTAAGATGAGGTGCCAGTTTCCCTTATATCGCAGAATACCTCCACAACAGGTTCCAGCGGTGAGGGAACACATCGAGGATTTGATGACAAAGGGTGTGATCCGCCACAGTTCATCTGGTTATGGAGCTCCCCCAGTCCTAGTGAGGAAGAAAAAGTGCAAACTCCGAATGTGTATGAATTACAGGCGTTTGATCAGACAGTGCGAGACATGTATAATCTGCCCCGCACTGAGGAATCATTGGACCCGATGGCTGGGGCAAAGCAGTTTTCAACAATTGACCTCAAATTGGCTTATATCAGATGGGGGTAGAAGAAAAAAATAACCACAAAACAGCGTTTACAACCCCGTTTGTCCTTTCTGAATATAACAGAATGTCATTTGGGCTGTGAAATGCTCCTGCAACATTTCAAAGGCTGATGACGCACATTTTCAGGGATGAACCGTTGAAAGTTTGTGTATTTAGACGATATCGTGGTGTGGGCTGCAAATACGACTGAACACATCGATCGGCTAGAACTGGTCCTCCAGAAATTGGACGACCTGCACCATGGACTGAAGGTTGATCCACTGAAATTTTCACACTTTCGCCGTCAAGTGCCCTTGGTCATATAATATCACCAGAGAAAATGTCGACAGACCCGGAGAAGACGCATCTTGTATCAGACTGGCCCATTCCAACTACCCAAAATCAACTGAGATCATTCCTGCGTTCACGACATACTACCGGCGGCTTGTGCAGAAGTTCGCTGATATTGCGTCACCATTGTACGAAGTGATAGGCATGTGTGGTGTGCCAAAAAAGGTCAGAGTAAACAACCTGCTAAGAACTGTGATGTGACTCATTTGTGGAGTTCCGGTTGCAGGACTGCGTTTGACAAGTTGAAGGACAAATTTACCAGCGCCCCTGTTTTAGCATTTTAGCAAACCGTTCATTATTGAAACTGACGCGAGTAACTATGGTATAGGCGCGGTGCTGAGCCAATTGCAAGATGGCCATGTACGTGTGGTGGCCTATACATCTCGAGGATTAAGAAACACGGACAGACAGGTCGGCTACTCGAGTGAGAAGATTGAGTTAATAATTCAGGGATTATTTGATTGGAGCAACATTTGAAGTAGTCGCGGACAGTAATCCTCTAACTTAGGTAATGACCAAAGCCAAGGTACCTGCCTTGGACCAACGGTGGGTTAATGAACTGGCAAAGCTTCCAGTTTACCTTTCGCTACAGATCGGACAAATCAAATATTAATGCGGGTGCCCTTTCCAGACGCCCCGGTGACTCCAGAGGGAAGTGCAGTGAATGAGTCTATTGACGACTTGCATTATACGGAGGAACTGGCGGCTAACATCTTGGTGACAACCTTTGTGCTCATTGAAGTGCAAAACCGTGCACTGTAGAACATCTGCGTGATAAATACAGTAACCACAGACCCGCTTTCGGAAGCAGATGAATCAGCAACCGGGTTGGTTCCAGCATGGAAACCTGAGAAATTGTCCACGTTTCAATGATATGATCCATTGGTGAGCACGCTGTTGCATTATCGGAAACTAAGACGTAGCCCAACTGCAGCTGAACGTGCGAAGGGGTCTAAACCAGTGTCGAGTCTGCCAAAGCAGTGGGAACATATTGTTGACAAAATGGAGTTCTGTACCGTGAAATGGGTACCAAGTACGAAGGAAAACGACTGCGCCTATTATTGACCAGCAGTCGCAGGTTCTCCATGACCTTCACGAAAGTTATGCACACCAGGGGGCTGAGAGAACTGGATCTCCAGTACGAGAGAGCTGTGGGTTCCCTGAAATAATCCGACATGTTTAGATAAAGCCAGTAATGGCATGGAGAACGTGCTCGTCATAACGGATTGGTTTTCAAATTCTGCCATAGCTGTGGCTACTCGAGATCAGCGGGCTCCTACTGTGGCCATATCTTAGTTCGTGAATGGTTTACCCGCTATGTAGTCCCTCATCGTCTGCATAGCGACCATGAAATTAACTTTGAGTCGGCTGTAATAATTGAACTTTGAAACTTTGTAAAATGGCATAAAAGAGTCGAACCATCCCATACCACCCGGAGGGAATAAATTAACTGAACGATTGCACAACTTGTTATGCATCCTGCCCTGTGCAAAAGCGCCGCTGGCCAGAGTACACCTCACAGTAGCGCTGGATATGCTCCATATTACCTACCTGTGGACCGCTTCTTAGGGATCTCATCTGAAGACGACCATGGTGGAGACTGAGGATATATATACTGATTGGGCGTCTGGTCATCAAGCCAGACTGTGGCAAGCTGGACAACAAGTCCAGCAACAGCTAGATGCCACGTCCGCAGCTCACAAACGAAGCAACAATGCAAAAGTAAAGGACTCTACAGTGAAGGAGGGAGCTCAAATTTATGTGCGTGACCACCCGAAAGGTAGACACAAGATCGTGGATAAGTTTGGACCGGAAGTGTTCAAGATTCTGGATCACAAGGATGGAGTCTACACGGTGGAACCAGCAAACGAAACTGGATCCATCAGACGTGTTGGCCGTGCATAAAATACACCTGTAGAACACCAACGTGATAGGACAGCTCAACCTGTGAAACGAGTTCTACCCAACTCGGCAAGGGAACCAGGCACTGAAGTTGGAGGTGGGCGATAATAATTACACTACAGCCGGAGTGCGTTACACCACCTGTGCTGGATGGATAACCTGGTGCTGCTGTCGCACCTGATTTAGACAGACCGCCAGACCGCTACCCTAAGCGTGCAACTGCAGGTGACCATTCAAATCCCTCCAGGTTGCCACGCTCTGTACTTGACTGGCAAGGATATTGTAAATATAGTTCTTACATTGTTTTCTTTTTTAGCATCGTGAGGACATGATGCTCTTCAAGAAATGGTGTATGTGACAGGAGGCATAGAAATAGTTGTCTTCCCTTGTCTGCCTTCTTTAGCGAGGTCTAGTAAATATCGTTGTCCTTTCTGCCCACGGATCCGGGAAGATTGTGAAACGCAAAATCAGGTTTTATTAGAAAACAGTTCATACTGTCTCTCTTCATTTTCGACCGCCAGTATTATGTTAGGCTAAATGTTTAGAGTATAAGAATGAACTAGAAATATATTCTGAATGTGTATCGTGTACATTATCACTGAGACAGGTGTTTCAGCTTACGCCAACCCAGTTATATCGATAAGACATGCAACAAAATAAGAATTTAAATGTAATATAATTATTCATATGTATTGAATAATTTTACAACCCCTGAAATTAGTGGCGGCCATATAATTGCTTTTGCGCCATTGTCCGTATTAACATGTGCATATGAATTTTCAAATTGTTTTAGTTACATGTATGCCCCTTTATCATTGAAAATACTCTCATGAAAGCAGCTACCCATCAAGGTTCATTGATAATTGGTACGCATTATGGTCACCACATATACATGAGCATAAGTGTTCTGCTTCTTTTCGGTCCTTTGTCATGATACCCCTTTATCGTCAAATTATCCCCTGAACGCAGCTTGCCCTCGTGTTTTCATTTCATTGATGAGGAACTTGGTACAATCAATGTTATTGTCAGAGAGCATGTGACTTTTCAACTGCCCACGACGTTATGTCCAGAGTTATGCACCTTCTAGTTTATCATCAAAAAATATATCATATAATACTACATTCTCGTAAGCGAAACAAGTCTTATACTTTACTCTGGATTGTTTAAGGATGGCCTACGCAGGGTCAATTGGCCCGCAAGCGAAACAAATGGCGAAACAAGTCTTACATTTTACTCTGGATTGTTCAACGATGAATTTATGCAGTGTCAATTGGCTCGCAATCGAAACAAGTCGTATACGGTACTCTGGATTGTTCAATGGATGATATTTTGCAGTGTCAACGGAGTGGGGGATTTTGTTTAATGTCACACTCAAGTTTGCTTCACTCATATGGTGGCAGTCAGTTTGGTTGGTGGAGGAAGCCGTAGTACCCGGGAAGAACCACCATACATGGACCGGCTGGGCTCGAACCCGTGCCGGTTCAGCGGTGTGAGGCCAGCGGTCACCAACGAAGCGCCTTAGGACCTCTAGGCCTCATACAGTGTCAACTGACATCTTGCAATCTTGCAATTGTGGTTTGAAAAGTGAAAATCCCGATGAATGTGCTCATGTACTGGCATTCATGTTTATTGCTCCACTTCTACATACGATGTAATACAGCTGCGGAATGCCGCCAAGGAGCTTGTATTCAATATGATTCAGTTGAAATATCAAACCAGTTCACGAATACGTAGGACAGAAATGATTAGGACAATACTAGACATTGGTAATTGGAATGTAGTCCTCAGATTCGACACTCCGTGAGCAGTGAGCCCCACAAACCATGTAGGCGTGAAATGAAACGTTGAATGAACGCAACCCGGTGTAAAAGGCCTAAATGTAAGAAGACAGTTCATACTCCATGTAAGATTCACAAGACAATGCATACAATAGCCAAGTCTGGGGACAACAATATGTCTAGACTTGAGCTTTTTCAGCTGCACAAAGACTCAGATAATATCTCCCTACATGAAGTATCTACCAAGAAAATCCAGGATCCAAGGCACTTGCAGTCTGGTAATTTAATGATGACACATTCTAAAAAACATTGTGTCCTACCGTACATACCGGATATATGATTTTCCCCCAATATAATGAGGCAAAGGATAAATGTTTTCGCTCTCGCCAGGATAAAAAAAAAATAAAGACACCCACCTCCAACGAATCCACTAACCGCTTCTTCTGCCAGGCAGCGAAGAATTTGTGACATTCTTCGCGATTTTTAGAAGTGCCCTCGGCGAACGCTTACTATAGGTATACTCCCGGTATTTCTTTTTTCATCTAGAATATGTAATTAATAAAACATCAGACTGCGAGGGCCTTAGATAAGGAACAAATAAGTTCATCAGATCACCTATTAGGCCCAACGCCATGCTCTTCTGGTTTACATTTTTCATTAGTGTAATTTCCCATTCGGAGAATCGTGCATGAAGGGTCCAGAAAATGGCAGGCCAGCTCTGCCAAAGTTCGTTGGTTGAACAAATACCAATGTATTCAAATTACAATTGCAATACATTGCTAGCTTTTTAACGTAATGAATGTTGACAGGCATTACAAGCACAGTGGCACAAGAATGCGATTTGTCATAAGGCTTTTGAATTGAAACAATAGGTCTAGAATTAGGTGATGATGTATTACGGTGTGGATGACATATCTGTCTGTCTGGTGATCGTTGCTAACCGGATCTTGGTTGATATAGGAAATTGCGGAGGGGATACGTGGAATCAAGATTAGACCAGTGAAAATTGATTCTCTGTTTCTCATCGCCTCATTCATCGAGTCGTAATGATATACACTCAGTGTTATTGGATACCTCCTATCATTCTTCGAAAATCTTCGGATAAAAACCCAAATTATGATCAACGCTGCACATCAAGATTGATTTCTGAAATGGGTAAGGAAGTCAACTAGAACATAGAGAATGATGTAAAGCCAAGTAGGACAGATAGAATGATCTATAACATAGCAGGACATGTAGAACGATCTATATTCAGCTCAAACATATAGCATTATCTATAATACACTAGAACATATAAAATTATCTATAATATGCTAAAACATATAGAATGACATAACATACTAGAACATGCAGAATGATATAAAATACCAGGACATATATAATGATCTATAACATACTAGATGATGAAGAATGATATATAGCCAACTAGTACATATAGAATGATATATAACCTACTAAATATAATGATCTATAGCCAAATAGAACATATAGAATGATCTATACCATACTAGCACATATAAAATGATTTATCACATACTAGAACATATGAAATGATATAAAACATAGAAACATATAAACATAGAATGATATGAAATAGCAGAACATATAAAATGATCTATAACATATTAGAACATATAGAATGATCTATAGCCAACTAGAACAGAAAGAATGATCTATACCATATTAGCACATATAAAATGATTTATCACATACTAGAACATATGAAATATCTGAAAATGTAGAATGATCCATAACCAACTAGAACATTTTTAATGATATATAACACATTAGAACGTACAGAACCATCTATAATATACTAGACCATACAGAAATTCACTTACCAAAACATATAGAATGATCTGTAACATATTAAAACATATAGAATGATCTATAACACACTATATCATATACAATGATCTGAAGCCAACTAGAACATATAGGATGATCTAAACATACTAGGACACATAGAATGATCTATAACATACCAGTTATGGTGTGTCTCACGAAAAGCAACTAATTATCACCACAAACAGCTAATGTAGTGAAACCTGTAAATACCAACACCTGGATAAACCGACCAGCTTCTGAACATCGACACTATTCATGGTCCCAATACCTAAATTTAAAGTATGGGAAAACCAGAACCCTGTTAAAACCAACACTTTCGGAATAAACGTTCCATTCACTATAATAGTTTTTATGGGTATGTAAGATCTTAATTTATATTGTGTTTTCCCCCTCTCTCATTAATTTTCCAAATGTGTCCCAGAAACAGATAATCAATTTTTACTGGCCCATCGAGAATGGGAAGTGATCCACTGTGACTCATGACTGATCATTCTAAAGTTAGCGTCTTACGGTCCAGGTAAGTAGATTTACTGTCTTCCAACATTTTTCATCGTGGCAAGGATTTTTAACGCTATCCCTGTCTTTAATCGTCCCAGATCGTAGGGCGGTGGGTAACCACGATTGTCCTGCTCAGAAATTTTGGTCCTTTCCATCTCTGCGATTCATGCCATATTGAATCGGATCTATGTGTTCCGTCCTGGACAAACTTTTTTTCCATTTGTTCATATATATGACTCTTACTTTCTCACCGAGATTTACTCTTCCTTCGTTTCAATTATGTAGCAGGCAACTTGGTCGTTTTACCTGCGATCGATTCGAGGCTATATTGAGTCTACAAGTAAAGGATCATGGGTAAATTCGAAATGGCGGTCATGAGGGTGAGATTGAAAAGTCGCATTTTCTTCGTTTTTCTTCAAATGCTTTGCATTTTTACGCATAAAATGCGCAAATTATTTTATTACACTTATAGTTATTGTTTAATTGTGTAGCTTTTGCGGAAAAAATACAAACAAAGAAAAAAATCCAGAAAATCTGATTGAAAAATCGACCCAAAATTGTAATTTCTGTTTAAAATATCACATCACTTTGACGCTCTGAATTCGACCATCTTGGTTTTTTTTACATTTCCTGGTACAGCATATCCCTTAGAAATACTGTGGTAAGTTTTAGTCCCCCTAGTCCAAGAGGTAACAATAATATTGGGGAAGATGAAGAGGGGGGAGGGGGACAAACTGACCACTCTCCTGGCCTGAACAGCCCACAAGACGCCGGCTCCAATGTGACGGACGTATTATTTGACGGCTGTTTCCGTCCATCTGCCGGTCTATATCTGGGACAGTTTCTTATCAGCAGTTCCAATTATTGGTGAGAGGATACCCTATGGAGAGACGATATGTCGCGTACCAAATGAAGGTGGAGATCAGAGGTCAAATGTCACTGTGGCCTTAAAATCTGGAAAATTGCTTATTTTTTATTAGGAAAAAAAGATGTTTCACCTATCAAAATTAGTTCAGTGTCAAATGCCACTGTGGTCTCAAGATCAGAAAGTCACTAAACATTTTTTTTGGTCAATAAATACATTAGGGAACACGATGTGTTACGTACTAAAAACTAGATCAAGGTCAAGGGCACTGTGACCCCAAAATCAGGAATTTGTTAAAAATCGTGATTTTTTGTGTCCGTAGTGACCCCAAAATCAGAAAATTGTTCAAAATCGCAATTTGTCGTCTACCAAAATTCAGATCGAGGTCAATGTTCAAAGGTCGCTGTGACCATAAAATCAGGGCATCATGAAAAAGCACATATTTTGGCAGTAGATACACCAGGAGAAACGATATGTCAAGTACCAAATTTAGGTCAAGGTAAAATGACGTGGTCATGCACTGTGGCCCCAAAATTAGGAAATTGTTCATAATCGTGATTTTGTTTTTGTATGTATGTAGGTATATTAGGAGAGTCGATGTACGAAAATTTAGGTCAAGGACAAAGGGCAAGGTGACTATAGCTGTGACACCAAAATCAGGTGATTGGTAAACATCGCAATTTTTTGTGTTCGTATATATACATTAAAGGGAGAAGATGTGCCATGAATCAAAATTCAGGTCAAGGTCAAAGGTCAAGTTCACTGTGACCCCAATATCAGGAAATCATTAAAAATATTTTATGCTGGCGTATATTGAAGCCAATTTTGGCTCTTGTTAGTGCTGATAGGGTTTTTGATCTAATTTCATCTCATCACTGCATACATACTCAGATAATTATAAATGCATGCACTTTGATCATGGTGTACAAATGGTATGAACATTATTGTGGCTTTCGCTGGCCAAAAAATCAAAGCTTGACTGAAACTAGAGTATTTGCTGAGAACTCTGGTGTTAATGGGGTAAGAACTGAAACTAGAGTATTTGCTGAGAACCCTGGTTTTAATGGGGTAAGAAATGAGCGAGTCAGAGCAAATTGCTTCTCCATAGTGACATACAACACCCCCCCCCTCCATTCCCTTCCCAATCATTTCCTCTCTAAGCCTCCCGAAAGTGCGAAGACTGAGAAACGACAGACAATGGATGTAGATTTTCCGACTTGTTATTATTTTAGCCTAACTTGAGAAGACTAAATCCACAATATATGTCATGATAGCAAGCAAAACATGTTTTTATTACGTTTGTGAACCATGATAGAATGTACGGTGAGCTATCTAATTGTCAAAACACCGACGTTCCAGATTATAGCTGTCATCCTTTCAACGCCTGTGCTTTGTTAACTTCAACCCCGTGTTTTGTTAACCACCGTTAACTGAGATGTTTACTAGATATTCTAGTGTCATTTGCGGAATGAATAAAACAAGTTTCATGATTTTAACTGTATTTGTTTTTCTAAGCTGACTATGACAGTGAGCGATAACAGTCTTTAGTTTATAAAACAAATAAGTTGAAAAATACAAAGGACACTGCGCAGTTCAGCGAAAGGTTGCCTTCGTGAGATGCGATTGAAGTGCCAAAATCACAATATTACCGTACGTATTACGTATACACTGAATCTATTGACGATAGACAAATTTCGTTGTGAAAATTCCGTAATAAACGACCAACGGACTGTCCAAGCGGTTTTTACTTCAATATAATATAGTTAAGGCATTTTGGGCAATGAAATCCCAATGAGTGTTATATAAAGTGGAAATCTTTTCCGTCGATTCGTGCGATGGGGGAGTTGTGGTGGGGATATGAGGGTTGTAAATGGAGGTTGTATGACCATTGAACTTGGACCTTTGGATGAACCTTGGACCTTGCATAGGGGCCAGAGAGTATACGAGATCACTTGGAGCGCCTCCATCAGGAGAAGGCTAAGCGCAGTTCGGGTGGATAGGAGTGCGTCAACAGGGCTCGCGCAGGATGTCGTCTTGAGCCTCTCATGGAGTAAAATAGGACTGGGGTGCTGTCCGCGTTGATCGGTCAACTCGTGGTGCACATGCGCAGTCGAGGACTAGTAAAGAACGGCAATTTTTCGAATGCACGGGACGTGTTTGGACAATCTCTAGGCCATTCTACAATCCAAATGTGGTGTGCAGGGTATCGTTGTCAGGCTGTTGTGGTGTAGAATACGACTGGGATGGTAACGTTGGAGTCTGACGTTATGACGTGCATGCGCACTCTGGATCAGTAGTAAAGAAACCGCGTAGCCGCTGCGTTGTATGGAACTAGGTGAGTGAGTGTGGTTTTAACGTTGCAGTCATTTTCAGTCATACCATGACGACCCAGTGGAATTACCTTGACACTTGGCCAACCAGTCCTTGATCTATCCTCTTCCTGATGGGCGCCAAACGAGGAAGATAGTCTTCGGGGTGACTTGACCAAGAATCGAACCAGTAACCTGCCACGTGCGAAGCGAGCGCTATTCAACAAGGCCACCGCAAGAATAGGTGAGGCATACTGGTTCCGAATGTGGAGGTTCTATGGAAGGCTTGTGTCATGCGTGACGGGAATACAAAACGTCCCCTCTAAGCCCAAACCCCCATTGTCCAGGAGACATGACGGACACCCTTCCCTATTCGGCTCGCATTTTACAGCACGCAGCCATGGTTGTATCACTCATGAGGTACAGAGCGGTCGCTCGGGCTATGTCTGCAGACGGCCAAGACAGTGAGAGGCGACGCCAGATCCTGTTTCACAGATGCGATGCTCAAGAGAGTCGACTCGATGCGGAGGCGTGCTATCACACCGGGACCAGCAGTGGCTCTTATGTAGTCCTATGGGTGTGTGCCTTGCTTATAATAGCGCTATTCTGATTAGCTAGTTCAAACGGACTGAATGAGTGAACAACAACACTGGATTGCATGTCAACCATTGCATTTTCCTCAATATTATTTTGCCGCTGGCCCATGATGTAACTGTGGATGGCAGTGTAAATTATCCAGCCGCCTAAACGACATATTATGCAGCTATGCTGGGCGATAGCATCGTGACTGACGGACTCATATCGGTGTAACTGAAGCAGGTGCATAAATTGATTCGAGCAGGTTCACGTGCACATCGTGGGGTTAACAGAGTGTATCCTGAAACAAGTCAGCACGCGGCGTTAGCTGGCACTCAATTGTCAGAACAACCGGTCTAAACCATGGTACATGGAAAATATTCAGCAAACGGCCTCTTCAATCGGCCTGCACGGGTATGGCTCATACACTCTTTGTGCATGGGTATATTTGTTATCGCAATGAGCATTTGTGTCATGATGGCCAAGTAGTCCAAGGTACCAGTCCTAAATGCTGGTCCGCGTATGTGAGCATGGGTTCGAATCTCACTCCTTTTGTATCGCGAATTATTGTACCTACTACAATATAATAAAACATAGAAGACAGGGTGTTGAGTGAGATCTCATCTCCTTTTATTCAGTGAACAACAACAGCAACGTCGGAACAACCATGTGAGAAAGTAAGCCCAGAATGGGAGTGGTACAATGAAATCGTCTTGGATAAAGTCATACACCAGCACATTCCGACCCTCCGCCTGGGGGTATTCGTCAAACATATCCGCGATAGTGTGCATGGGGTATCCAGTGCTCAGGCCTTGCAATACTTGACTGTTCCAACATCACGTCTCCGTGTCTTCGTTCATGAAGGCCGTCAGGTCTGGATGAAACGGTGGCAGTCCGCACAGGTCAAAGTATTCTCCGTACTCTTCTGTCAAATACACGGCAACCCAATGTTCACCGGGTCGATCCATCGGATCTGTGTTGAGGACGTACGCGGCAGAGCAAACACGGTCTAACAGGAAAACGTCTCGGGCAAATACAAGCATCTAGTCCGTCATTCATAATTCAGCCGTCGTCCATTAAAGAATATTCGCGTCCATAATGCAAAGACCTATTCCATATCCATATAACAGTATTAGCACCAAATTCAAAAAGACAATCATAGTATACATAATCATAGGCTAGTTCTGCAAGAGAGAAGCGGTCAACAATTTTCAATGATGCCGACAAGACATCATGATGTTCCAAAAATATAAAATCCGTATCGCTGATCAGTATTCTTATTCCAAAATAATCGTTGTAAAGTCGCTATCTAGAGAATGATGTATCTCAGTCACGCTTTGATTGTGACGGTTCATATGAGCACCATGAGGATCTTGAAGTACATGAGTTCATAAGCCCCTAGCCCCGGGTTAAGCGGAATTAGGCACAAGTTACGAAACGTAACGCCATAGATCTTGCACGCTACGTTCGTATTTTGCTATCAGCATACGATATGTATCGCCAAATTTGAGAAACTTTGAGTGGAGGCGCTTGGTGGAATAGCCCTATTTTATAAGTTTCTGCAACGATGTTTTGTGACGTTGATTAAAATCGTCACATTTAACACAGGATCTAGCAAATGCTACTAGGCGAGATATGTATACGCCATATGCAGGTCCCACTGGAATATTACTGTCCAGAAAGGGATAGTTTGCGATGTCGAAATTGTAATCATCTCTTTTGTCATAAAGTCGACGAGAGAGAATGCTCGCTTAATTTTTGTAGAGATATAGATCTAAATATGATGTGCCTGTAGGCCTATCTGTAGTTTCCTTCAAATCCAGCGAAGGTGGATATATATCCTTCACTGCGTCATTTATATAGCGAATATCCACAGCGAGAAGATCGTTTATATAGCGTTCGGTGAATGAGAAGGAACGGGATTTGAATGGATCGGTTTTTGAAAGCGCCTGCATATAGTCATATTCATAAGAGAGCAGATACAGGTCAGCCAACAGGGGTGCACAATTAGTACCCATTGGAATACCTATATGCTGCTGATATATTGTGTTGCCAAATTTCAAACAGATAATTTTTATGAGAAATTCATGCAAATCTATAAACAAAGAAACATCCCATGAATGATATCCCTTGTATGTAGTAGAGCTAAAGAATGCTTTATGGCTTCCGACATTAATATATCTACTATCAGTTTTCTAGAACACAGATACTATTAATGGACTTAGACGGTCAATGCGGTCCTGATAAGGGATTGTGGTATAGTGAGTCGAGAAATCCCATGTGGATACATTATACCTATGAGAACAGATCTGCAGCCGTAGATCGTCGAGAGTGACTTGCGTCAGGGCGATGCGCATATACGCGTAATGTGATGTCTTCAAAGTCTTCAAAGCATCTTCAAAGGCTTCCGGAGATAAATTTGTCTCACCATGTACGTCAGCTGAAAGGTGCTCTAGGTTTTTTAAACGCAACCATGTATTGGGCATTCAAACTGATGGTCCGATGCTCTTTGTTACTTGTTTTTTTTTGTGCTTGTTTTTACTAAACAAATGCGGCATATTGTAAATGAGCATGAGCCGCCAATGAGGGATGCTTTTAGTAAAGAGCTGTGTCACCCGAACATCTGTTACCCCCAATACAAGAGATCACCCACGATCAATGAGGCAGGTGAAGATGTGTTTGCCAATGGGGGTGAATGGCTTGGGTTATGGGCGTCTTTGGTGTGGAGCCGGTTGTACCATGATACTATCTCTATCATCAGATCTTATTGTCTGAAATCTTGTTCATAGATGTACAAATATAAACGTGTACAAAGTCGATTTTGTAGCGTTATTTTTAGTAGGCTTAATAGTATCTTGTTCCTATTGGACAAGGAATGAACAATAGCAAGTATAGCATTCTAAAAATATCATTATCACTACATTTGGAATGAAGTAAAATATTGGGATAGAGTTGCAAAATGACAGACGCTGTTAATTAAACCCGATCTTCAAAGCCGAAATGCATACCGTACTCTCATCGCTCTTTCCGAGTAAACATAAAGTTATCAACTAACTTGAAACATAACTTAAATTTCATAACTACTATTTTCGCATTTTATGTGTTTTCTCGACAGACATTTCCTATATCTGAGTTAGACTCTATAAAGGCATAGAAACGGAAGTAGTCATATCTGATAAAATTATCATCCCAGTCACGGACGCTCCCACAACATGTCCTCGAACATTCGCCTTAACAGTAAATTAACCGGCGGCTTTGCGTTGCCATGCACTGTAAGGTCTTTTTCCCTCCATCGATGGGACCCGCCACTTTGACTGTAAATGGATTCATGTGGTAGTTTCTCTTTTTTGTGTACAATATCCGATCAAGTCTCCATCACTGCTTGCTTGGAACGTATTGCGATCATTCAACTATAGCTGGTCTCATCGTCACATTTGATTCATCAGTAGATTCTGTATAGAACGGTCTTCTTCTCAGACATGCAAAATGTTGCTCTCCGATGCTCTAACTACTATATCTTTGTGCTTTCAGAAATTGCGTTTGACCCCAGCGAAGAGGGTCACAGTGGTACTATTGCATCCAAGTTAAGTCGTACCGGTACTTCCAAGCACGCCTAATTGTAGGACGTCAGGATGGCGGACATTGAAGATGAATTCAACCTGACCGTCTTCCCGTTAAATTGTACCTCTCCCAATTCCACGTTCAACGACTCCATGCAAGACACAAAGTATCTACAGTTTGTAATTTGGGGAATTATGTTGCCCATCATTGTCTGTTTCGGTTTGGTGGGGAATATCTTGACGATGTGTGTGTTGTTCCGCCGCGAGATGCGATCGACGACTGTTCTCTACCTCCGTGCATTGGTCTTAACTGACTCGATCGTATTACTTCTTGCTGTATGCATGCTTACTCCACTCAGCATCTCTCACATCTCGTCCTACTTTAGCTACCACCAGTTTTATCGCCGTACGATTACCTACGTAAACTATGCTGCTATGACCGTGCAGACATGCAATGTGTGGATTACCGTGTTTGTGTCCGTGGAACGATATATTGCCGTTTGTCATCTTTTTCATGCACCGAGGATAAACACAAAAAGAAACACATTTATCGCCATCATATCTGTAGCTGTCTTCTCCATAACATTCAATTTACCAAGACTATTTGAATTGGAATCAAAAACGTGCTTGTCGGAGAAAGGCCACAGTTACAAGCTTTATATCACCGAGTTTGGTCGAGGGAATGGCTACAAAATTATCTATAAAATATGGATGTACGCCATTGTTGTTTTCATTATCCCATTATCTGCTCTATTTGTGTTAAACATTCGTATCATCACGGCACTAGTGCGCATGGCAAAACGCAGTAGATTTAACCTTAGAGTTACTAATGGAAGTCATAACGAGGCAAATGTGAGTCTCGTTCTGGTTTTTGTCGTTGTAGTTTTCATTATTTGCCAGACGCCCCGTTTGATAGCTCAGTTTGACATATTTTCTTTGCCAGTCTTCCTAAAGTTCGTGGCTGTGGGCAATACGATGTTGGTGCTAAACTCCTCGGTGAATTTCCTCATCTATGTGTTTGTTGGTCGACAATTCCGAAAAGTGTTTATCCAACGAGTTTGTCATCGACGTGTTAATGCTGGGACAGGACACGATTTACAACCTATACATCATCATACACGCAGGACTGGAGACGATAGTTCTTAATCGGTGAGGCAATGTGATGACGAATGAGGCTGTGTGACACAATGTGATGGAGAATGCGCCTGTATGACAAAATGTGATGGATAATGGGCCTGTGTGACTCAATGTGATGGAGAATGCGTCTGTGTGACACAATGCGATGGAGAATGCGCCTGTGTGACACAATGTGATGGAGAATGCGCCTGTGTGACACATTGTGATGGAGAATGCGCTTGTGGGACACACTGTGATGGAGAATGGGCCTGTGTGACACAATGTGATGGAGAACGCGCCTGTGTGACACAATGTGACGGAGAATGCGCCTGTGTGGCAAAGTGCGAGGAACGTAATGATCAAAAATCTGATTTTCTGCCTTGACCTCGTATAGTTATGTTTAATATGCGCAATTCTGCCCAGGCATATATACATCTGGTCTACCCCTATGGTAAAATGAAACTTCAGGCCTCGATATTCTATTGTGTTATTCTGTGTGTTATTTTTTATTCATGTCGAGAAGAATGAGATATTCGAATAATGTACAAAATTTAACTATTGTGCGAGAACTGGCCAGTTCCGAAATATCTGAAGGTAAAACTCTCAATATTGCAGGGTGATCATACTTGCTATTCCAATGCCAGGAAATATAAAATGTGGGACTGTGTATTCAAATTGTGATCAAAGATTCACTTCATTTATATAAGATAACTGACAGTAGGCCAAATAACTATAACATTTTCTATCAGCCAATGAATTATAATCAACTTTACGATTCAGTCATTTACACTGGTACATGTAATAAATCAATTGATTATCATAGTTGACAAAACCAATGATGAAACCAATGTCACACTTTCCATTTGTTATCATTAGAATGTTTATCAGTTGTAATCGTAGTCAATAGGTCATGGAGTGCGGCGGAATGACTTGACAGGTCGGGGTCAAGACGTATAAATTCCCCGGAAAATTCCATAGTAACCGTTACTTTTTTATAAGCCAATGCATTATACTCATTTTAATGAATCTATCATTTGTACATGTAATTAATCTGATGAATAAAAAATTATCATTATAATTTAATCAAGTGTAATCATGGTTAATGGTCATGGAGTGTGGAAAAATGATTGCCAGGTCGGGGTCATGAGAGACGATGAGTGCAACTGAGCAAGGAAGATTTCCCCGAAACTTCCCCGACTTTGTTACACTATAGATTGCACAAAATGTGTTTTCCCTGTGACATCGCAGGTTAACATTGAAGGGACTCATTGTAGCGCGGACCGCGGAGTGAGCATGTATTTGATTGGTTGATTAGGAATGATTTCTGACGATTTCGTTAGACACTGTGGGTTAACCCAAAAAGCCACAACGTTCAACTTACCACCTGCTCGAAGACATTTATGCACCCGCACGACTAACGACGCCATTATCCATGACGCCGCGCGATAGGCTCGGTTTATCTCACCCTCGGTCTTTTAATGGCCTGGATGTTTTACGAAGTTATGAACGCCAACTCTATCAGCCAACGACAAGAAATGTGAACAGTCAGTTGAGACTAACGCATAATTCAGTTAGGACCCAAACGAAACGTTTGAGGACCGATGACCCGGAGCCGGAACACAGCGTGGAGGAACCCACGGTGGTCGATGTGCAACCCACCAAACGCAAGAGGGTTGAGGAAACTACATTCGATCACCCTACCACCCCTCCGTTTGAGATTCATCCGCCAGCCTCCAAGCGCATGACAGCCGATGGTGTGACCCTGTTCCAACATTCGAACTTCAACCGTACAGTTTCGGACCAGGTGCTTGGCGACTTTTAGAGCCAAGGGCATTTCTTGGATAATTCAGTGCTTAACGATCTCTTGCCTCACTCCCACCCAGTAAGTGACATATACCGCCTCCACTGGTCCACGATCCGGGGATGTTTGCCATTTTCGGTTCATCGACTTCTCCCGTCTCTCCAGCTACCCCTATGCAATTGTTACCCCTCGAGCAATTTTCGCCCTTTGCGTATTGTCGTCATCATGTACGTTCGTTCGCTCGTCCCTCTCTGATTTGTTGTTACCACCATATCTCAAGAATGGTTATGCCTAGGACTACCAAACTTACATCACACGTGCATATGATCACAGATAAGAAGCCTATCGATATTCAGCGATATTGACCATATTTTTCAGGTCATCATGTCATGAACGTATTGATTGTTACCAACATATCTCAAGGGTGACTGATCCTAGGAGCACCAAACTTGCTTCACATACATATATGATCATAATCCTATCAGAAATTAATTAGATTGACCTACTTTTCTGGGAAATTTTCCATCCATCTCTGGCTGCTTATTACAACCATATTTCAAGTATGATAAGGTCTAGGCTTACTGAACTTACGATAGACACACATCAGGGCATGGACTACAGCCAATATTGTTCTTGTCGTATTGCAATCAGTATACGTACGTACGTTCATCCGTCTTTGTTTCCTCATTACCATCATATCTCAAGAATAAACATGCCTAGGTACACCCAACTTACATCACACGTTCATGAGACTACTACAGAAAATCCCATCTAAAACCAATGAGATCGACCCAGCTTTTTTGGTCACAAGGGCAGTTTATGTCAATTTACCCCATTTAATTATCTGAAAAATGACAGCATGTGAGCACAAAAATGATGGGCCTATAACACATGCATGTGATCATAGAGCAGAAGTCTATCGCAAAGTGAGATTAACCTATTTTTATGGGTAACTGAATCCAAGTCGTTCCTTTCATCACCTTCTGGTTTCTAACTACCGTTACTCAAGAATGATTATGCCTAGGCTGACTGACCTTATACTGGACACATAATATTGGGCTTCAGCTAAAATTGGCATTGGAGTATTTTCATCGTGTGTGTACGTACGTAATATGTCCATCTACGTCTCAAGGATATACAGGGAAACCAAACTGCCATGGTAGAAGAACCTTATAAAAGATAGATTAACCTATATTTTCTGATACACTACTAGGTTAAACCGTATAAAGTTTGTCACCAATTGCTTTTTGTCATCAACTGATTGTTCTTCAACAAGGACTCTATTTTAAGACCACCATGGTCGAGGGCTTCTCGGTGCTTTGCCCGGTTCATGTTAATGATCGTTCACTGCCTTTCGACATAGTTTCCTGCAAGACAGAAGCGTTCTTTCATCCAGGTGAATTCCCAAGTCGTTTTCTAAAGTATACTTATCTCAGGCATACCACGACTTTTTCTTAGAATTCCTTGTATTCTAGTCTGAATCTGAGGCGCTGAGGGGGCGTTGTATTTTAGTCGTCAGTTTTTCCGACTTCTTGCATATCTCACCAATTTATTATCTGTATATGGTAGGACGCTGGGCGGTAGGTATGCTTGTGGATTATTAATCCCCGAGGACCATAGAGGCGGGAAACATTGACTACGTCAGGCGACTGAAAAACAACTATAGGACT